>WYDF02053694.1:0-25344 GCA_009867245.2 Adranes taylori
GCTGCCTAAAAAGAGCATTTCTGCTGCGATTTAAACATCAATTGATATTTTAGCAAGTTCACTTATAACCGCTCATTGATCTTTTGTTCACTATTACTTGAAAAAAGTAGACCTGAAAGATACATATTTATCAGACCATACTTACCAAACTATTGAATTTGAATCAAATAACAATGATATTGAGGCAATAACAATAAGTAAAAATATGATAGTAAAGCAAAATATACAAATTAGAATAATACAAATTCAGAGGGAAATACTGATAAACTTTTTGATAATTCTAACAATTTTACGAACGTTGTTAACGAATCATTTCCATTAGAAGACCAATAAGTAAAAAACCAAATGTAAAAAAGTGTCGTAACTCCTAAAATAAAAAGGATGTCGTCGTTCTTACGTGATATGTCGGAAAGTTCTGTATACAAGACAAAACTAAAGCACTTGAAAAGAGCTTTTCAAACGTATATACAAAACCAAGCACAGATATACTGATATTAGGATTAAAGAGAGCACACAGATAAATTCGGAATACTGGACAATAATAAATCAGGAATCAAAAGCGGAAAAAGAAAAAATGAAATAAACTTATATATGAAAATAGCGATTTTATATGTGATAAAATGGTACAATAATTAGCCAATAAATTTTATGATTATTACATAAATGTTTTAGACGATTCACCCAAACCAGAAAATGCACTTTTGAGTATTACACCGGAACAAGTTGTTAAAATAAGAACTTTATCTGAGGAAAAAGCGGAGACTATTATATAGTAATACTGCATTAAAAGAACATGCGGAATTAATGAGGTTCCAGGGAACATAATATTATTAGTAAAAGATTCAATTGCAAAACCTTTAAGTTTCATAATAAATAGAGCGTTTAAAGAAGGCATTTACAGTAGGGAACAATAAGTGCTATACATGTAGCGTTAGTCTAAACAACAGGTAAAAAGTACTAGGCCTTCTATCTTAGGAAAGCGTTTGATACTGTGAATGATAATATTTTATTTGTAAAGTTGCAAAAGATTGAAGTCACAGGGCAGCAGAAATGGCTAAAATCGTACTTAAAAAGATCACAATGAGTAATGATTGAAATGCAGATATCGGTAGAAAAATATATTTCTTATGGGGTTCCACAGGGTAATGTAAGGGACCGTTGCTTTTCTTTATCATTATTAATGATCTGCCAAATGATTAATGAAGTATGCTATCCAATATCTTTTTGTATGTAGATGATACAAATATTATATTAACACGTTGACAGTCACATGTGCTGTACAGCGTCAAGCTAAATTTGTTCGATTGCTACAGTACAGTTGTATGGCGTTAACACAGTGATAGTCTGTGACCACAGATCACAGACGCTGTCCAGCATCAAAATAGGTTTGCTCAAAATTGACAGTACGTCTGTAGTGTCACATGCTGGGTATAAGTGGTAACATGTAATAGTTTGTTCTAGGTTTCTGCGAAAAGAGTATGTAAATGCCAGTATTTATTATATTTTGTTTTGTATTTATCAATAAGAGTCCTCAGCAATATTAATTCCGTTCAATTTATACATTAGGAAAGCATATAAATTCTTCTTTTTTTTTCGTTTTAGATGGGTCCGTATGAAAAGGAAGTGGAGAGGTTATCTAAGCTTTGTGATGAAGTTTCCATTGACGATGAAGTTGAGATTGATCCATATGAAGATGGTGAATATGGATCAGATTAGGACTATGTGCCAGGCGACGAGACATTGGAATCAACTTATCTACAGAAGAATAATATTTATTAGAAGCGGAAGAAGAACAAAATACTTTACTAAACATCACCCCTGGACCTGAAAACAAAAAATTGATAGAATCGGTGACTGTTGGACTGGAAGCAGAAGAAGAATTGGTAGATACAACAGTTACCATTCCTGATTTCACAGAAAATGTATGAGTCTGAGCCACATACGCAGGAAACAGAAGAAGAATGTATACCCACAGTAATTCCCATTCCAGATTTAACTTTGATGTAACTAACACTGGTACCAACGTAAATATTGATCCTAACTTCAATTCACTGGAAATACTTGAACTTTTTCTGACTCCTGAAATCTTGCTATTATTCACAGAATGATATTCTTTAATTTTATGCAATGTTCCCCTACGTTATGTCAGGTAGACGGTTTGAGCAATTAGAGTTATATGCTGCTCTCCTCCGCAAGCAAAAAGCAAAGATAAAGAGCAGACTCTGATTGATATGATAATTTCAAAGTGTCAATCAATCTATAATCCAAGTAAAGAACAGTCTATTGATGAAAGCTTATTAAGTTTTCGAGGTAGACTTGCATTCAGAATTTATATCAAAGGCATGAAATCCCGGTAAGGAATAAAGTTCTTTGAGCTTACTACCTCTGATGGCTACCTGCTGAATATGGAAATGTATAGAGCAGTCATATTTAGTGATAATGTAGATAATAGTAAACTAGAAGCTTTAGTTTTAAGGCCAATAAAACCTTACATACTAAAAGGACATGATTTATTTATGGATAACTGTTACAATAGTTTTGAGATATCTAGCAAACTACTAAATTTGAAAACTCATACAACTGGAACTCTCAGGTCAAACCGAAGGGGGAATTCAAAAGAGCTTATCAAAAGGAAAATTAAAAAGGGTCAACATATTTACGTTCGTAAAAATCATGTTTACGTTACCAAATGAAAAGATAAACGAGATGTACTTATTATAACTACGCATAACCATCCGCGACTGATAACTGTAAAAAACAGATACGGAAAGGAACAAATTAAACCTGAAGAAGTACATACAATATCAATATGTCTGGAATCGATCGTCCTGAGCAGATGACTACGACTTACTCATCGCCACGAAAAACCATTCGCTGGTTTAAAAAGTAATTTTCCATCTTCTTAACATTTCTATATGGAACGCATATTTCATCTACAGCAAGTATTATAATGGAAACTGTATAAACCTGAAATTTCTAGAATTTAGAGATAATCGTGTCAACTTATTGCTAAAAACTGCATCACACATGGAATCAAAAGACTTAATGGAAAGACATGAACACGAAAGCAGACGACACAAAACGGTTTCAATTGAATCTGGTCATATAGCAACTAGAAAGAATTTGAATCACTAGCCTGAAAAAAATCCCGGCATTCCTGGGCCTAAGTCCAATAAGAAATCTGTTTTTCTAAAATGTAGAATGTGTTCCAAAAAAGCGATTCGCAAGGAGTCCAGCTACGGATGCAAAGGATGTTTGGATAAACCGGCCTTATGCCGTGATTGTATTGAAAAGTGACACGCTAATCTACAAGAATAAGATTCTATAACGATAATTCTTAATAAAATCTTGAAAATAAAATATTTTCTGATCCAAATTGTTTTATTTATTTATATTGCAAATATTTTATTTGAAACAGATAAGCGTATGCATGAAACCAAGGCATTTTGTTTCCTCTAAGTTATGTCATGGCGGTGCAGCATCTGACGTCTATCAGCGATGGGATCATTTTGTGCAAACAAAATCAGTCGAGTGGAATAGTACGCCGATCTGCTTCGCATAAAAAATATAAATAAGAAGATAAAAATACTTCTTTCGAATAGCTGTTAAACCAGAAATGACTTAAAATTATATAATTTACCTAAATCTTAAAAAATAGTATTGGAATTTGCTTCTTTTTCAAAATTACTATAACTCGTCGACATTTAAAAATGTTCAAATTACTGTAGCATTCTCGAAAATTTCCTTTTGACGCCGTGCGGCAAGGCGGCCGTCAACATGTTAACTAAGAACTCTGAAAATCAAATAATTAAATCTAGTGAAGAGACTATAAAGAATGTAAATCAATAGTGCAAAACAATGAAATCAAGCTAAATGTAGGCAAAACGGTAATGATAGAATTGAAACCAAAAACGGCAGCAGTAAAGAAGTTTGCTTATAAAGCATGACAAATGTTCAAAGCAATCAAACAATGTTCATTTTCTTGGTATAAATGTAAATGATAAGAACAAATATGTAGTAGTCAGTAGGATTTGTTATGTTTCGAAGGATAAAAACAGTGTATCAAAAAGTATTTAGAAATTAATGTATTAGTCTTGTAGAAGCAACTATAGTATATGGCATAATAACATAGGGAATAACTAGTAATAAAAATATGGAAAGAATTTTCATTCTACAAAAATTATTATTAGCATAATGTACAAGATTCTCAAACCATAGACTTGCAGAAATTATTTCAAAAAAGAAAGAATATTTACTATATATGGGCTTTATAAATATCATGTATTAAAATACGTGAAACACAACTTAAAGAAATTCCAACAGAACAGTAATATTCATAAGCATGATACATGTACAAAAGATCAACTAAAAACAGAAAAAACAAAGGTTAACAATAGCGCAGGCTGGAACAAGTGATACAACGGGTTACCAGAGAATATAAAATCGGTAGATAGGATAAATGAATTCAAACGGAAATAGAAGAAATACCTAATTAAGGAAGCGCCTTACGGAATAAATCAAGATATGTAAAGTATACAACTTAATTTCTGTGACTTGTGCATTCTAAATACATATTGGGATTAATAAATCATTGTTATAGTTATTGTTGTTCGCTGCAAAATACGATTGGTTTATTACATCTAGTTCGTGTACTAGTACAAAACTATTTCAATGCAACTTTTTATTAAAAGAATAGAATATGCGTAAAGTGTTTCAGCAACGTTTTGAAACAGTATTTTTGGGTACACATTTTAAGAGAACAAAATTTTCAGTTCTTGCGGCAGGTACATATTCCGAAAAATTAGTAGCATTTTGAGTAAGCCAAGCAAGAGACAAATGCAATGGATGACTTACCTAAGAGTGGCACGTCAAAATCGAAAGACAAATAGATTCTCAAACTTTTTAAGAATAACAAAAGCATTATATTACGAAAACGGCAGGCAGTAAAGAGTAAAATGGCAAAGAAGGACGTTTAAACTTTTGTTGTCAGCAAATCACATCAAAAAGCGAATCAAGTGGGCTAAGTAAAATTTGCAAAGCTACTGCAATATAGTTCTTGTCAATGATGAATTCTCGTTTCGGGCTTGCTTTTTGCGAAAGAAATTCTAGCAAAATTGGTGGGGGTTATCTAGTCTGCCATTAAATATATTGTAAAGGTTTATGTTTGAGGATGCAACAGTTTTAAAGGATTTGGAAACTTGTGCCTCCTCACGAAGAACCATAAAGCTTAAAATTGTAACAAAAGCTCGAGAAATTGGAGAACAATGACCCGAAAAACATCGAAGTACCATTTGAAGTGATTGTATACTCGAAAAAGGCATTGTAACATTGGATTGACCATCACAGTCATCCAATTTGAACTTCATCGAAATTGTATAGAATCTTCTATATTTTCGGTACAATACGTTCAATTTTCAGTTGCCTACAACCCCAAGGACTTTATTTCCTGAGCGATACATACTCGTAATCTCATTAACTTAAAGAATAGTGCAATTAGTTTTTAATCTTGATTTTAAACCATCATTTCTATAAGGCATACATAAAATACAGTTTAATATTGATAACAAGTACTATACAATATTGTAATGTAGTTGTTTGTCATTAGCACTTACATTTCGCACATTGTCAATGGAATCATATATTAAAGCATCTAAAGTATCACGTATGACTTCAGTCCATAACTTTTCAACTGTATTTTCCAAAACAGTGCCCAAGAGTTTTAAAAAATAGCAACATCTCTCTCTAATCAAAGCATTTTCATTTCGAAGCAATGGTACAAGATCTAGAATTTCGCCTTGGTCTGTTATAAAAATTTTATCGATAATATCTGCATTCTCTGGTTGCTTTCTTAGTATTTGAGTTAAAGTAGCTAGTAAATCGGCCACTATTTTCCACCGCTTTTTACCTGTAATACAAATTAGTAATACACTACCATATTTATAAAGCAGAAAATTGCGGATTGCAAAAGTCATTGACTCCAGCAAAAAGTATCCATACTTCTTAACTCAATTGTTACAGATTACAAAATAAGGCGTTGCAAGTATGTCCATAAAAACTAAGAATTAAAGTGTAAATGGAAATCCACAAATTCACCATAAACCAAAACACAAGAAGTACTATCAAATATTAATATAATGTTGCTTACATTCTTCGGTAGGAAAGAATTGTTTTAACAGTTGATTAATGGCAAATAGTGTCATTAACATACTTGGTTTATGGCATATGTACAAACATATGTGTTCCTTTGATTCGTGCTAGTTTACCGACAATCGACGGAAACATTTCGAATAACGAATGTTGGCCGAAGTTGACCTCCCACATGACGAATGTTGGTCAAACACACACATCGTATGGGACCGGCTTAACGCAGAACCTCATAGCATTGGTGGTTGTATAAAACACATTGAACTGTATACATTCTTAAAAACGTTGACTCAATTATTTCTCATAATTTGAATTTTTAAGTTTTTCAAAACATATTTTTTGCTGGAAGTCAAATATAGTATACATGTTTTACCTCCTTTTGAAAGTAATGTCTGCAGTTGTGAATCACCCCGTATATATAATCATAAACAAATATAAAAAATGCAATATCAACTGAAAAAAAAACAAACTGTTCCAAATACGTCAGACAATCAAGATGTTATCTTGCAAAATCATGGTCAACTCTTCAACGATCACATGCAAATTTTCAAAAAGGGTTAGATAATTAACTTATTAAATAAGCACTAATTCATAGCGGTCAAGAATAAATCAAGAATTACCATATCCCAGTATATTTACATGAAAAATTAGTAAGTAAACAACTCACCTAAGCTTAATAATTGCTTAATAAAGTCATACAAATTGAGCACAACCACCGAATCGCAAAATTGTAATAAAAATTTCTCGTTCGTATGTGCTAAACTACAAATTAAAAGATATATAGATTCCAATGTTGCAAACACATCTATTGTTAAATCAGAAACATCTTTCAGTGCAATATTAGTCGGTTGCGAAGAATTTTTCAATTCAATTGAAGAAGACGTACAATTATCAACAAGGCTTGGCTTTCTTATAGACAATAATAATTTCGAAGAGTAAATTAAATTCGGAATTAATTTAATACCCAAATATACCTAAAATAGTATCAAATATAATGTCATAAAAATGAGAAATGATAAGTACCTTTTGTATTTCTTCTACACGTTCTTGGTCCAGACTATCTAAAACAAATGGTAATGAAAATAATTGTGCAACCAATCCAATAACTTTCGAGCCAGCGTTGCCATTTCGCAACGGATTAATCAAAACATTTGCTAGATTTGGTTGTGTCAAGCAGGCAACTTCATAATTCAATACCTCGTCAACAGTTTTCTGAATGAAAGCTATCCATTCGTCGTTTTCTATCGGCTGAAGATTTTCCACAAAATTTAATGCATCGTTAAAGTGTTCTCTTGCAGGATGATTTCTTGAAGAATTTTCGTCGCTATTATTTCGATGTACAGAAATATTAGCGATTGTTTCTTCTAAAACCTTCATATTGGATTTATCTTCAGTTAAAGGAGATTCATCTGGAAGATTCGTTGTTTTGTCCTCTGTGCTTTTAGCTGAAGTAAGCCTATAAAAATATAGTAAATTAAATTTGCAAACTTATTATACAGCCCCTCACAAGCAGAATATTTAACATCAAAATTAATACCCGGAAGTCGTAGTCACTGTAACGTTGAGTACCATTTTTCTGTTCTCTCTACAGCTTGAACAAAAACTTCAATCAATTTAAAAATTAATACTTAAAATTTACTACCAGACTTATTTCATATGAACTACAAAGTTGAACCTCATGTTTGTGTTCCCTATATAGCTTCAACAGAAAATTATATCAACTTAAAAATTACTACGGCAAACTAATTCTATATTCACTCGAATTGAATGGTATTGTTCCTTTTTCGCTAACAAAAAGTGGTAGTTTTCCAGAATAGTTTTTCAAATGTTACTAGTAAATATCGTTAATATTGTAAGTGTTTTTTTGGGTGGGGAATGTTACTTTCCGACATGAGATTGGGATGTTTGTATGGGTACATAGCGGTACTAAGATCGGTTATTAGTTTAGACAAATGCACTTGGTGTTAATACTAGTCTTGGTTTATCTACTTCTAACCAAGTTATTATTTTAATTATTGAGGCAGAAAATTCTAATTATAATGTCCTAGTTAGTCCAACAGAATTAGAATAAAACACTGGACTGAACCATTGCTAATGCCTCCTAGTGCTAAATAATTAATGGTAACGCCAACCCTTAACGATAACCGAGTCTCTTAAATTCAGGTAAATGAAAAAATTGTTAAAACATCATTTATTGTTTAAAACTTCATTGTATGGCGTTTTTATTTGCTTTAGGTCTCCTCCTCCCCCCCCCCCCTCATTAGACTATCTAGATACCGATATGCATATTTTCGGGCATGATTAATTCGTAGCTAATTAAAACTTTGAACACCTGTGTGTGTTCCCCTCTATTAGGTGACCTCGGTTGGTGCACTTTGGATTCATGCATAACTCTCTGTGATGTAAAAGCATTTGATTTAAGATTTAATTAATTAACATAGGATATACTTAAGAATTAATAACCATTTCTACATTTGATCATAAAACGGATGTGTGGTAGGGTAGTTTCCCACTTCTTCAAATCTTATTTGTACCGTTAAATATTTTATCGCATTTAATTATCTAGAAGTATGTCCAGTATTTGTGAGTATCTAATGTTCAATCTTTTAATATGAAATTAAATAAGGACGTGAACAAATTTCCCACTTCTTCAAATCTTATTTGTACCGTTAAATATTTTATCGCATTTAATTATTTAGAGGTATGTCCAGTATTTGTGAGTATCTAATGTTCAATCTTTTAATATGAAATTAAATAAGGACGTGAACAAATTGCCACTATAAATACATATGATAACACATACTTTGTACAGAGGTCGCACATTGTAAAAGATTTATAAATATGAAATTTGGTTTCGTTTCAGTACTTGAAACCACTTAGTTACTTGTTTGCTACTTACTTGTTGGCAGTATTTGTTCCAGCTTTTTGATTAATTGCAATACTCATTTGTTTCTCTTTAATTTCGAGTGTTCCAGCTGACATTTGTCGTGTCAATGGCATTTTAATCGAGCGTATACTTTTTCCGGTACCATCAGCGCCCAAATCATTCTCATGCGCTAAAACCACATGACCTTTAACAAATGGATGATCGAGTATTTGTGGCCAAGACATCCGATCGGCCGGATTTTTCTGGAGTAGTCCTTTCAAAAAGGACACACAATTGTCGGTTATGAATGTAGGCCACTGAATCTGTTCGTGCCTAAGAAATATTAACTAAGCGTCTTATATGCACATTTTTACCATATGCAAATAAAATGTAATATTGACGGGTTAAGAACAAAAATACCTAATCAACCGTATCAGATGTAAAATAGATGCTGTACAAAATGGTGGAGCACCAACAAGAAGCTCGTAAATAATACAGCCGAGTGACCATAAGTCTGCATTATGATCGTAAGGTCGTTCTTCTATTAATTCCGGCGCCATATACAATGGAGTACCTAAATAAATATAAGTGCATCGTATTGAAATAATGCAAACATTATAGTAACAGATATGCTAATAATATTTAGTAAACACATAGTTTTCCCAAAAACCATGAATTTATCCAAACATGCTTTTATAGAAGAAAAATTAACATAACAATACATAATAGTAGTTCTATAAATTACACAGACCCTTCGGTTTACATGTTTCAGAGTTAATAATTTTTTACAATAACATTTGTAAAATTCTACTTTATACGTTTCTTGTATTAAATGGAACTTTCCGCGTAAATACAAATAAATAATTCAATTCTTAGATTTTGCATGGAATCCTCAAGAACGTAAAGGCACATAAGAATCCACTTCGTGTTCACACAGCTGCTGCAAAATTTAAATTCAACTCTAAAGAGACTAAAGACTACATCCCATCAAAATTGCAGAACTAATAAAATAGAAGAAAATGAAATTTAGAAAATTTAAGCAATTTGACTCATTCATATCAACATAGTACTCTAAAGAGTAATTGAAGTATTAAAGTAATTTGATTATAAAGCCCTAAAATTTGATTTAATATGGTTTTTCTTTGATCATGTAGAACAAAATATTCTCGGTTACCGGATTCTGGAAAAGAATTATTGTTTTGATTCATTTCTTACAAAATTTGTAGAAAATAGAATCACACATAAATTTTAAATAATCATCAAGGAAAAAGCAAAGTACACATTAGTAACACATTTATCACCGGACATCGTAAAACCATGAATAAAATTAGTAACATAGTAAAGTCATGGCAGATTTACAGTATAAAATACCTAACTTAAAAAGGAAATATTAATTGTTTGCTCACCTTTGATTGAAGTAAGTACATGAGTTCCAGTACTCATATTTCGAGCAAAACCAAAATCACATAATTTAGCAACATTCTCGGCGTCTAGCAAAATATTTTGTGGTTTCAAATCTCTAAAATTAAATATCATTGAAATTGAGATAAATAGTATAATTTTAACAGTCTTAGTTATTAAAACTTAAAACGAAATTCTTAAAACCAAAATGATAAAAAATACTAAACGAGTCATTTCAAAGTAGAACTGTAAGATTTGATAAAGCGTCAAAAGAAATATCGGAAATATGACAAAAGAAATATCACGATTCCCACTAATTAAACTGCAAAATTTTACCTGTGAAGGACACGATGTGAATGTAAATAATATAAAGCGGACACTAAATCCCAAACAATTAACTGAACTCTTTCTTCCGATAAGAAGCCTTCCTTTCCTAGAATATAATTCAATTCTTTCTGGGCAAATTCAGTAATTACAACAATCTGAAATAGAATTAGCTTATTGTATACTTTATAAAAACATTAATGTTTAAATAAACAAATTATTTATTTGTTAATTTCTTAATTAATCACATGTAAATTGAATATTTGCAAATGCATATTTGACGAAGCAGAGTCAAATGGAAAATTAACGGTGCTCTGAAAAAATGCACTGACTGATCAAATTGTTACAAATCGCCAAGTATAATTCTTGAAATGTTCGTGTTTCAGTTTTCAATTAACGTAACGCAAACAGAAATAAACGTTAATATAAGCGACATCCTCCAGTTCCCTAAAGCGTAAGAAAGGTGAACACCAAAGCAACTGACCCCAGAATTGAAACAATGATTTACTGATGCTTATGAAGACGTTTTAAAGCAATGTTAAGCAGATATTTCTTACAAAAATCATAAACGGAAATGAGCCATGGTTGCACTATCAAAGAAAACAAGACAAGAATGAAGTTGTACTCCATCGCAAATAATTCTCGCATGCAGTTGTCGATAGGTAAGATCACGACACTTATCTTACCCTAATTTTGAGATGCAAAAAGGAATTTTTAGTGCGTGATTCCACAGTGTATCACTAGCACCACATACTCAAAACTCCACCAAGATTGTCTCAAGGCAATTATGAAGTAACGAGCAAGGATTCCTTGGTAATGGCATTCTTTTGATGTAGCACAACAGGGGGGGGGGGGGGACGCATACTGCACCTGAACCCTAGCAATCATTCTACATTTAAAGAGTTTACACATCTTCTTTATTCGTTTGAGCCTCGACTCAACGACTTATGTTTCTGATCCACTTAATGAGACATTCTGGTGGTGCATGACTGCATGTGTCCTCATGTAAAACACTTATATTTTATTAGGGTACTCAAGCACTTCTCAAACGCTGAAGGTAGTGCATAAAACGTTGAAGACTTCACTGAAAAATAAAATATTTGTTCTTCACATACTTTCAACAAATTTTATTTGCAAATGCTTTCGACTTTCATTTTTGTAAGGGTCGGTTGTCTAAACACATTTTCTGTCTCTACTGCTACAACTTTTACTCCGAGAATAGAAAACCTTACATCTCAAAAGCTGGTAGTTCTAACACGGCATTTAAAATTGTCAAGCTCTCAATCGGCAAAAATAAACTCTCAATTGCAGAACTTTTAAATAATGCAATTAGAATCTGAAATGTCTATTGGAATAAACAGACCCCTTCTAGTTACTAGAAACCAAGGACACTTCATGGGTAGGTAAGGCTCTTTTCTAAAATTGAAAAATTTCGTACAAGGGACCTCAGAAATGGATCAACAAATATCTAGTTGAAATGCCTGTTCAACTGAAAGATTACAGCAGTATCGGGTGTTTACAACGCTAATAACAAAAATCTTAATTATGAAGCCTAATTAAAAATATATTAGTTATCTTAGATATTTCAAATATTTAAATATTTACTTACTTCATTTTCAGTTTCAAACGAATCTAACATTTGAATTATGTTTGGGTGGTTTAAATGTCTTTGAATCTCACATTCTCTTCGTAAACCTTTTATTTCTTTGGAAGATCTACCTCTCTACAAATAATTCCTAATTAATGGAAAAAATATTGGACAATATAGATTTTCAGTTAATATACCTTGCTAATAACTTTCAATGCAACAAAAGTATTATCACTTTTTTGTTTAGCTTTATATACCCGTCCGAAAGAACCTTCACCTAATAAACCTACTACTTCGTATTTATCCATTCGGTGTATTAAATATAGCATGTAATCTTTGTAAAACTATTATCAAATATTCTGTTTCTAATTGTTCTGCTTCTTCTTCTTTTTATATTTGTTTACCGTCGGCGTTCTTTCACCTTGGCCTATAACCGACGCAACTGCTAGGAATTTATGAATTGACTATTCCTTTCCTTATGTCTACGTAACTTTACGCGAGTGAGGATAATTATTATGAGGATAAAACACCTTATAAGATGTCTTATGTAGGCGACAATTAACATAGGTAGAAGTTAGTTCTCAACACAGGTACGATCTTCTCGATCTGGGGCCTCAGCAGATCATTCGCCGACCCGAAAAGAGGCATGACTTGTTAGTTCTTATTTAAAGTAATAGATCACAAGGGAAAACGCAAGATCATCTGAAACGTAGAAATATGGATCGCAAAAAAAAATGTTTTTCCAAAATTCTTAAAACAATGCTTATACTGAGAATTTACCTTACAGCAAAAAGGACTACGACTTTTTAATTTTATGATCTCTTTATAAAGTTTAGAACTACTTCCTTTACCCTACATTGATTTTTATAACTTATATTTACATTTTTTTTTAATATAATAAATAATCGCATATCCTGGCCCTTGGAAGGACCAATATTTGATTACTACAAAATGGAGCAGATAATAGAATAGTCTGCAGACAGTAGACACCGTTCATTTTTCGGAAATTGCAAATTTTTCAAACCAAGATTATTTCTCTAAAGGAGTGCACAAATTGAAAAATCGTCTACCCTTTTGGATTGGATTTTCCCATGAGACTTGCCATTTATACCATACAGTGTCCCTAAATTAATTAAAAAAATAGATGGATGTACTAAAAGTTGTTTAGTGGGTTGCTCATGACCAGATTTCGCCAGATTATCGGCCATCTCGTTACCATAGATACCTTTATGACCAGGAATCCAACAGAGTTTGATAAAAAAAACCCGTTATCTTTCGCTTTAACAATTAACTCTCTAATTTCTAGAATAAGTGTACGACTTGCTATCAATAGCATTGTATTCTATACATTGAAGAATATTCAAGAACATTTTATGTCCTGGGGGTAATCAAGAGAATTCTCAATTCTAAAAATATTTATTTTCTTAATCTGAGAAAAAAAATCTAAAATAAAACAAGGAAGTTTGTTATGTATCTATACACCTAGTATATTCCAGGGAATCTGAAAAGGCTTCTAATAATGGCGGCAATGGTTTTCCAGCATATCTGGGTGTTGTAATAAAGAACTCTCGAATTTCCCTCAACGCACAGAAGTGGGACCAGAAAACGTAAGAAGAAACAGTAATATATTTCTTAGTTAATAACTCGACTCTCAGACGGAGGGGGATTATACAACCCTCCACCTACATAGCTGCAACAGGTGTAGATCTCATACAACCCAAAGCAATACGTAAGGCTCTATACTGAATTTTATTAACTATCTGAAGTAAGTCCTTAGAGCAATCAAAATATATAGAGACTCCATATTCTATGACAGATCTGATAAAGGAACGATAAAATACTAGTAACATTCTTGGATCGCCCCCCCCCCCCACCAAACCGTCGCCAAGGACCTCAAAACATTAATTCTTCTATCACACTCTGATATTATATGATTAACATGCGTAGAAAATATAAGTTGCGAACCGAACCACAAACCCAAGTATTTATATTTGTTTAGGGTTTGAATGCGGATGTTATCGTGAAGAATTACTATCTGATTTGTCGATCTTTTGTTAGAAAAAGTAGTTAACGCACAGTTTGTTGAAGATAAGGATAAACCAATAGATAGAAGCTCCACATGCAGAATATTAAAGGAATCCTGAAGATCACGTTGAACAGCAATCGGATCTTTGCCCGAACAAGAAATCTGCAAGGGGGAAAATCCTTTCTAGATAAAATAATTGGTGTATTTAATTTCAAAGCGTTAACAATAGAGGCTTCGAAAGTTAAATAATCAAATGATTGAGGAATATTACATTGATTTAAACGTTCTCTGAAACCTTCCAAACATGTCTGTCTATAATCGAGTCTGGTGGTCGGAACAGTCGAAGGAGTCTCAGGCGGAAACGAGTAAGTAAGGAGAGAATTGAATAACAATAGGGAAATGGTCACTTCTAAAACTATATGAAGTATATTCCATTCACAGAGAACGGCTAAGTTTGGGGAACACAGGAATATGTCCACAGCGCTAACATTCTGATTCGAAACCACCAGTCTAGTGGGAGATCTATCATTTAAAAGAAACACATTAGAATCCATTAGGCCTTAGGGAATTGTATAGTCTCCTACCATTGGAATTAGCAATAAGGATGATGGCTATTGCAATCCCCAAGAAGAAAGAACGGTTTATTCCGTATAATATTAAACAAATTTTCAAAATAGAGGTCCTGGATGAAGACATTTGAGGCAATATAAATATTTACCAAATAAAAATTATTAATTTCCACAATCATAACCTGGCAGGTTTAGGTTAGGGTATACCTCTTGATAAGAAATATTAGATTTTATAAATAGGGTTAAACCACCCTTACCATCCACCCGATCCTGTCTTAAAGACCTGAAACCCGGACAAGTAAAAACAATGTTCGGTTGAAGCCAAGATTCATTGATAGAGACTATATTCGGTTTTTCAGAATTGATTAAAAGAGAAAGTCCGTTTTATTTGATATAAGACTCCTACAGTTCCATTGAACAATTTGATAATTCATTTCTTTCTTAGCACGAGGGGTATGATATTCTAATAGATCTATCAATGATTTAATGAATTTTAAACTAAAAGGAAATAAACACTTAACAAAAATTTAAATAAATCGAAGATAATTTCGATGAAAAGCTAAACACAAAATTCTCTATTTTATTAAATTCATTAAAGGAGAATATCATCACCAGGAGGTGAAAATGAAACACAATCGGAAAGGAGAGCAGAAATCAGTTTCGAAAAGATTTTTCTCTTCTCAGGAATAAAGGAAGAAAAGACTCTCTATAACTTAGGAATCATATAGTCCTCTGTAATTACCTCCTCTTGTTGAGAAGGGCGCTCTCCCGTGTCAATCGACCTGAATCCGGGAGGGGGTCACTATTGTATTTATCCGCCAATTATTGCAGCAGTAAGTTTTTTGACTTTGTTCACATCCTTTGGAGAAAATACAAACGAACGGGACCGGCTAGTTTTACACAGGATTTTTAAAACCCTCAAATAAACACTCTACAGTCAACAGTGAACAATCAACGAGTTTGAGAGAGAGCTTGCCGCGAGCTCTAGGATAGTAACACAAATTTCGAGCTTAGCATCAACAATTACTTTATGAAACAGAGTGTCAATATTAAGTTATAATACTAAACAAAAAAATGATTGATAAAGAAATAAGAATTAACTTCCAAAGTGTTTTAAATGCGACAAGCGTTCTTTGTGGTGGGTAATAAATTCATTTCCATGGATTAAATTTATTTTTTATATAATATTTTTTGCTATAATGCATTTTAAACAGAGTAATTGAAATTTAGAAGAAAGAGCTAAAATATTTTATTGTGGCAACCTTATTATATATCTAGTCACAAGGTCAGTCACTCACAATTTTAGGAAGATAAAAGTAACCTAAAATTGCCTAAAATCAAACAAGAAAATGTTAAAAACTTTATGCGTGAAAACTTTAAATAAGATTAATAATAAATTATTGTGTAGGACGTTTTCCGTACCAACTACTGCTGAGTTTTCAGAAAAATTATATTATATAAAACCAAGAGAAATATGGATTGAAAATTTGGACACAATAGACGAACAAAAGTTGAGTATAATTGAGCTCAATCCTGATATATTTGCACATAATCCGCGTATCGACTTAATTCATCAAAATGTAAGATGGCAAACTTTATACAGATTTGTAAGTTTTGCTAATACGAAAGTGCGATCTGAAGTACGTGGTGGTGGTAGAAAACCATGGCCGCAAAAAGGTATATAAATCCAAATACACAATCCAATTTGTATATTTCTTATATGTATAAATAGCTCATTTAATAACAATAGTTCTATTTCCTAAGTATTATTTAATGCCGAAATGAGGCATTTTGGGCACCGCATAATGACTAGGTTTCGTCAAAATACTTTTACCTTTATTTTACGATAGTTACCATTTAGTTAGTTACCTTTTTAAGTAATATTTACAGATCGGGAATATTTTATGGTAGTGTACCGAATTATTGATGGACTACGATATTTCAAGATAAAATGTTTTATTAGTCTTAGTCTACTTTGCAACAGCTATCTCTAAAACTTCCAATGGGCCGCATAGACACGTATTGGCTCACACGTCTACTTTTAATAATTTCCCAATAACATTTTCATAGATCATAGAATTTTATAAATTTAAAACTAAATTATGAGTGCTGTTGTATATCTATACTAATCATTGACTAACGAAAATTATTTAATTGTTCAAAGGTACTGGCCGTGCTCGACATTCATCAATCCGAAGTCCTCTATGGAGGGGTGGCGGTGTAGCTCACGGGCCCAGATCTCCTACACCACATTTTTACATGTTACCTTATTATATCAGAGTAAATGGGTTGACGAGTACGCTGTCTATAAAGTTTGCACAAGATGATCTACACGTTGTTAAAAATTTAGAAATACCTTCAGATGAACCAGATTTTATAAAGGAATTGATTCAGAGCAGAAATTGGGGACCTTCAGTTTTGTTTGTTGACGAGTACCTATAATGCAACATTATATATAATTATTTTCTTATTCAACTAATTTTAGGTTTGATATTATGCCAAAAAACATTACTGCTGCAACAGATGTTATAAAACACGTAAATTTAATGCCCGTTTATAGTCTCAGCGTGTACTCAATGTTGAAACATGATACTTTAGTATTAACAGAAGCTGCTGTTAAAAATATCACTGAAAAATTATTAACAGCTTTACACAGGAATGATTCGAGACAAGAAGCTAAATACAAATTAGATCAATAAAATTCATTATATCATATAACAATTTTATAAGTAAATATAATTTTAAATCATAATACATTTTTTAATCTTAACAAGTAAAACTTTTAGTCAATAGAACTTATAAATCCTACTTATCTACAAACATCATTTTCGCCCAGCATTTTTTCTCTAACAGCCCATCTTAAATCTGAATGATTTTCTTCTCCAGGAATTTTCACTGATTTCCAAATACTTTGGTAATAGTGATACAAAGCTACTGGATCGCTTTTAATTGGTTTTGGTTTTATTTTAGGTTTAATATCTAAAAATTGAAGATTTAGAGCAGCCTGAGAAAAGTGTACTGACTAAAAATAGTTTGAAATTAAAAGTGTCATTACATGATTTGCTTGCTTTCCTTTTTATGGAAGGTACAGTGGTTACAGATTTTGTTGGGCTACTCAATCCACAATTTATTGGAGGAACAACTGTTATATGATTTTCAGAATGTTCAGATATTGATCCAGATACTTTTTTGTTCTCGTTGTCGTATTGTGCGTTATAACCATTTGGTTTCAATTTTTGTGGAGGAGCATGAATTTCCACGGAAATGACTTGTTTTTTAACTTCAGATTGCTTAGATCGAGATGATACAGTTCCTGTATTATACAAATCTGTAAAAACATTGCGCTGATTCCTTCCTTTTGAACTTGTTATGTAATCTGGCTCGATATTTTGCAAATTTTGTTCTGTTTGTGTATTTAAATGCATGTGTCCTAGATAGTCAACATTATGACTCTGCTTGTGTATTTCCTCTAAGTGAACTGCATTCTGGTAATAATTTCTGGATAGATTTAAGTTTTGTGCTAAATAAACATCTTCATTTCTTAGCGTAGTTTGACTTTCTTCATATTTTATTAATTTTTTCAAGTCTGCAAAAAATGATTAAATGTATATTCACTATTTTTAAGATTGAATGAAATTTCAATTGAGAATATATTATAATATGCTACCAGTCATAAATTCTTTTAGCTGCTGAGCACTAATATTCGTATACCCTAACTCATTTAAATAAGATAAAACTTGACGAGGATTCATGTCCAAATTTAAAATGTTTAATTTTTAAATATGAAACCTCGATTAACTTCAAAAATATAACCGCTTCAATAAATCAGCTGGGTGTCAATAAAATGTCACAACCGGAGGGGCATGTTCATATTTAGAAAGTATTTGTCTGGTTAATAACATAATACCCTATTATTTACCTCAACTATTAACATTACAAGAACACCCTAAATGGTTGTGTCAATAAAAAAAGCTGGATAATTTAAAACATTACTTTTAATTGTTAAATTCTTAATTCATCTGGTTTATATAAATCAATATAAATTTATTAAAATGCTTAGAAGATATTATAAATAGAATTATTTTATTAATATAGTTACCGAGCGAAATTTGATGTACGTTTGGTCGTAGCTCAAGAAATAAAAATTAGAGATTTATATGTGTATTTTTTGCAGTGATGAAAATTAGATTAAACTTATCCTGTAAGAATTTCCTATGTCAGTTTACGTGACAAAGAGGGACATAAAAAATTTTGAGACAAACAAAATCTGTTATATTTAATCACTTAAATCAGTTCAAAAGAGTACGTTGTATGTCAGCGATAACTACGCAAAATAAAGAAAAGTTTATGTTATTGCATGGTGAACTATGTCATTAACATGTCATGCAAAGAGTCATTGCAATAATATTTGCAAATATTTACTTTCTATGAAACAAGTGTTTCTCAAAATCAGCTGACCTGATAGAGAAAATATTCAATTTTGTATTCATTTTTAGTAAGGTAAGTAAATAAAAGAGTGCTGTAAACAACATATTGAAGGGAAATACTGTAATATTTCAATTGAGTGTGAACAAAATAAATGTATTACTATAACATAAAATGCAAATATATTCAAATTAGAAAATATGCAGTTGAAAACTCTTAAGCTAGTTTTACATTTGTCAATTTTTATTTCAATTTTAAGTACTTAATTAAGTCCTTAAAATTGAAGGTTACATTAAATTGTGGTAATTGTCAATTTGTAGATGCTAACAATAGACATATATCAACTGTAATCTATCAATTTCATTGTCAATTTTTCACTTGTCAATGACATTAACATATAAACCACATTACGTATTTTATTTATAGGTTTTTTAAAAACCATGATTAAAAAAATTATTTAACTGAATATGAAATATAGTATCTGATGCTAATAATCATATTTTACTTGATTTGACCTATAATAGACACATTAGCTGATCTAGAATAAATTGTAAAATATGTTGGTAATAAACCCGCAATATTCTTAAAATTCACTAACAAATTAAAAAAAAATTGGGTAAAGCGCTTGTAATTTTTTTTTGTTCACAAAATAGAAAGGTACAGAAGTAAAGATTATCAGGAAGGTACTTCATCTATTCTATAGGATAATCAAAAACAGGTAGAGAAATTAGCTATTCTGTAAAACAGATATATTTATAAATATAATAATTAAGTCTATATTCATTTTTAACTCAATTTCTAGTTTTGAGTTTTTACTGAAATTTTATATAAATTAGTAACTGTATATCATGAACACCTGTCCATAACAAGTTTTATATAAATAGTTCGTATTCAACAAACTTTCATTAAATGTCATTATATAATCCTGCAGAGGAAATAAATGTTATATATGAAATCATTACTTCAATTGCACAATAGGTACGTTTATTGCATCTTTGCTTTGTTATTCTATTTTTTTTAATGTTTAATGCGCAGACGAATACTTTCCTAGCTGTCTTACATTCTTTTATTAACGAGGTATAATTGTGATGCTTCTTCTTTTACTGAGATGAAGGTCAAACGCTTCCTGATCTGCTTGATGACCTTTTAATTTGTAACAACTTCGGCTAATATTTATTGTATTAGGAATATATGAAATAAATCTTTTAAATTATTTGCATCGCAAACATTCGAAAATTTATAAAATACTTTATAAAACAATTTAATTTTAAATATTTATAACTGGAAAGATATATTTTTATATTACATTTAATAGGAACGTTATTATAACTTTTCCATTTTTAGACACAGATGTTCTGTACTTTATAGTTAAGCTATAAATGTTATAAAAGGAAAACAAACAATAAAATGAAGGTTATTGGGAAGGGAATGGCATTATGGACTAAAAGGATTGGGCGAAATCTATTTAGGCCTGCCTTTCTCTCGAAATCGTCTAATGTACAATAGAGTTGTACGATAAAATCCAAAACCAAAACTTATTGATGAAGAAGAAGAATAAACCTGTCAAAATTGCAATATAAATTTGAAATGCGGTAAAGTTTCGTGTCTATGGTTTCGTTTTAAATTAACCTGCCTGAATGAACTTAACATAAAAGTGTTAAAAATATATTTCAAAAGTTTGGATATGCAAACAGAAATTATTTTATAAATCTACTTTGGGCAAATAATGTTTGCCGAGAAAGCTATAGAACTAATAAAAGAAGTCGACAGAAATAAAGAGACCTTATGTCCCTATAATGTGAGTTGCAATTTCGTTACATTTTCAAAATATTAATTCTTATTATTTTAGGTAGATTTAATAAATGAGATCAAGAAGGAAATATTAGATTTAATAAATAAAAATCACGCTGATGCGTAAGTGTAATTTATTTCTAAACTTTATTTGTATTATTCATAGTCAACACGTATAGATATAAACACATTTTTTAACACAAACTGGAATAATTGCATAACATTAAAAACTATTACACAGGTCTGTTACACAGGTAGAAGGGATTTTATTTGGTGTGGAATTTGAAATTGTTAACAATCTTGAGTACAACTGCTAACTCAACTTTAATAATTAATTCGAGATCACGGAACAAAGTTCTTATAAATGTTATATAGATTGTGAAATAATTACATTAATATGTGAGATATATTTTACATTTTTGAATTCGATAAAAGTATCTACAATTATAATAAGGGATTTTTAATTTAATGGAAATTAACTCATGTTCCTGTTAACGCAGCACACAATTAATTCTAAATATTTTTAGAGCAGCCCAATGATTCTTAATTGGATTTAAGTCTGGCCATTTTGCTGGCTACTGTTTATTGATTTCTTATGAGTAACCCAGAGAAAATAAAACCAAGCAAATAGAATTGTACCCTATAATTGGCGCAAAACTTACAGTAATTACATGCACTTAAATATTGTTTTCAAAGTAGTGTAAATTGATCTTTGGCGACTCAGGATTAACTCTGTGAATGTCAAAACAAATACCTGCCTAGACCATTCTTGATTTACCACCGACGGGCTACCGTTGATAGATTATATAGTTATGTTGCTTTTTCCGAGAAAAAGCAGAGTTCAGCGCCATACACATACATGGCGATTTTAAAGTTTCTTTTCGTCTGAATACAAAGCTAGCTTCCAATCTGCGATTTTATCAATAGACGTAGCAATATAATGCTATATAAAATTAAGGGATTATCGAAAATGTATCGGACAAATTGAATATGATGTTTGTTCTGAAAATGAATTTATTTATTTGAGAACTTATGTGACCACTTAACATTAGCAAATTTTAAACATAGATATTTGAAAATAGTAAATCAAAATTTACAGCTGCTATTGTTAGTTATGAAATGCTCTGTTAAAATACAGTTATTATAAGTTAGTATGATAACTGTTTGTATAATTCAAACTATGAGTAACATTCCTTGGCCATGTCGCATCTAAAATAAAGTAGATTATTATGTTATAAACACAAAGTGCTTTACGATCGTCAATTTAAAACACTTATGATTACAGAACTTTTCATTAAGTATAATATAAAAAATTGTATACAGTGACAAACGTATATTAAAATGAATGCGTACTTAAATGAGGATTAAGGCATTAAATAATAAATATGTTATGACAAATAAATAATGAATATAAAACATAGTTAAACACAATTCGAGACATACAAAACCTAGATGCCCGTATTAACTGTAGCTAAAGTCACGTTTCCAGTATCATAACTTTGTTCAGGGTAGATAAATTAACTTAGTCTAGTCCAGGAAGACTATTCTTTCCGAATAGCAAAATTAAAAGTTGAATTGCTAATTTTGTCATCAGAAGTTTTAATATAATCAAGCTTTTTATTAGCTGTTATCTATGTCGTCATCTATAACCGTTTGAAGTTCCATAACTTGTTTACAATTTGTTGGGTTTTGATTTTGAAGCCCATGACATGTTTTCACTTACTACTGTTGTTTAATAAATTCTGGACAGTTTTTACCCTAATATGAAAGCGATATTTTTAAATTAATATTAAATATTTATAATAGGTATATATTCCAAAACATAATTATTGATCTAAATTTTAGCATATTAAACGAGGAACGTCCACCTGACGCACCATCTCTAATACCAGCAGTTAAAATACGTCATACGGCTATACAAAGAAATCTTCGATGTCTTTTGACTTATCATCATCAGCGAATGATGTGTTTGAAAACGATGCGTTGGGAGTTTGGACCAATTTTGCCAGCTGATATCAAAGCTAACTTGAATCAGTCAGAAAATGGTTGGTTCAATCGTTATTCTTCAATACTTGCCAAGTACATGCGATCAATAGGTGAACATGGCGGATTAAACCTTGCAGTTGACTTGAAACCGCCAAAATCACTTTACATTGAAGTTGTTTGTTTAACGGATTATGGTAAGTTCGAACTAACGGATGGAACGGTTTTATTGTTAAAAAAAAATACGAGACATTATTTGCCGAGAACTGAATGCGAGGAATTGATTAGGCAAGGCGTTTTTCAACATGTTGTTCATTAAGTTTTATAAGGGTTTATTCCTCATATGCGTATGTCATAAAGTGATAAAAAATCTTGTAGTACTGATAAGTTTTTCTAGCTGTGTCGTAAAAATCATCATTTTTGAAAACTTTTTTTTACATAAATATGTAAGAAATATTTTGATAGTACTTTGGATTCTCTGAAAAGGCATGTTGATGTATTAGATACAACAGTAAAAATATATTCAATTAACTTTAGCCAGAGCAGTCGATTTTAATATATAAAATTTCAGTTGGAACTGTATTTACTTCGTGATTGACCACTTATAGACCAATTGGTAGATTATGATTATATAGTTTCAACCCTTTCGGGCTATCTTCAGACATGCAGACTATTAATTCATGGGGAACTGTGTGGTTGCGTTTAATATACGATTATTGGGGTGGAGTTGACCATATTGGGGCAACAAACGATTGGATCTAATGATATTAACGATTAAATAGGAGAGTCAACGACCAGACAGACGATTAGACCAATATCAAGCGACCAATCAAAGGAGAGTTTACCAGCAAGTAATTATCCATGAATTAAGAACAAGTAAACCCACGATGCAATTGGCCAGACAAACAAACCAATAACAAATACAATAGTTGCACGAGCAGAGTAAAATGGGGCGGTTAATCAACAAGCAACAATTATCATTAATTAACAACAACTAAAACCAACGATGCAATCAGAAAGACAACCAATCGTTGGTTTTAGTTGTTAATTAATGATAAATGTTGCTTATTAATTAACCCCCCTCTCCTTTTACTCTAGTTTTGTTGTTTCCGCTTCATTGCTAATTGATCCTCCTCGTTTGGTGCAACTATTAGTAGTTGCCTAAGTATCGGTGAATCACATTTTTAGTATTAATTTACACTAGAAACGTGATTGATTTTACACCATTGTAAAATAAAATAAATATTAAATATTTTCTAAAACATTGGTCAGAATGCTTTCGTAGTACTTCATAGCTTTTCAAATTCCTACTTTTGACTATAGTACTCATATTTGTTTATTTTCCATTAAGCATGAAGATTCAGGTTTTATATAAATTTATTTAATACATAGTTCTAATAGAGTGCTAATAGAGTGCTTAGTTTTTGTAACATTCCAGTATCGTAATTTCGTGTTATTTCTTTTGAATCAAGTTTGGATATACAATAATGTCCAAAGTTATTTCTGTGCATTTTCAAGTGCCTTTAATTCTGTTATAAAAGTTCTTCTAACTATCTAAAAATCCTAAAAACTGTTGCTGAGCAAATTAAAAAGGAATTTGCTCTCTCAAATTAAATAAATCAATACTTGCAGTGCATTGCTAATTGATCCTTCTCGTTTAGTGGTTGATTCTCGTGCAATTATTGTATTTGTTATTGGTATGTTTGTCTGGAAAATTGCATCGTCCGTTTACTTGTCCTTAATTGATGGTAGTTATTGCTTGTTGGTAAACACTCCCCTTTGATTGGTCAACTGATATTGGTCTAATTGTGTGTTTAGTCGTTGACACTCTCCGATTTAATTATTGACTTTCTCCTATTTACCACGAACGCACCCATTCAGTTCCTCATGAATTAATAGTCTGAAGATGATGGGTTGAAACTATATAATCACAATCTACAAATTGTACTATAAGTGGCAAATTACGAAGTAAATATACTTCCAATTCATATTTCTACATGGATTATGGACCACAACCTTATGGATTGTTCAGACTACACTTTTGCGAGTTGAATCTAAAGTCAATTCATATAACACAGTCAGCGTAAACAAATACACGTGCTTGCGGAAGAGAGGCGAACTAAGAAATATATTTACACGCATCAAATAATAACGTTCATTATTATTAACTAGTTGATAACCCGTCGTAAAACGACTATCCATTACCAGGTCATATTTTATTTACCCA
>WYDF02053695.1:0-12008 GCA_009867245.2 Adranes taylori
TTTTTTTGTTCAGAAATTTCGTATTCAAACTAGGAGATTGAAATTTTGTACACATATAGCGCCTTGTATTATGCGTCAAATATAAAAGTCTCATGTTGCCAAATTGTATAGGAAGCGGTGTTGCCACGTTTAAAGCTTAACAAACGCTTGAAATATTTTGCTTGAAATAGTTTAAAGCTTGAAATATCTCAGGAACAATAAAAGATAGGACACTCGAATAAACTTTATTGTATAGGCCACATAAAGGCCCTTCCATTTTGTTTAAAACATTTTTTTAAATCACGATTTTGCATATATACAACGTGTTTTTTGTGTTGTTAACTATTTTGTCGAAAAGTTTAGCAACATTTTTCTTAAATTTCTTGTGCCGAAAGATCCTTTAATACTTAAGCGATTAAGCGAGTTCAAAAAATCTTTGCTAATTTTTAGTAATTTTAGGGTCCATTTTCTCGAAAAGTTTAGCAAGAATTTCTTGTGTCTAAATTTAAATTAAGCTAGTTTAAAAAATCGCACGTCATAGCGCCTGAGTAATTTGACCTTGAAAAAAAAGTGTAATACTCAAAATATCTTGGTTCCTATGAAAGGTGGGAAAATTAAACTTGGGGAACGTATGTAAGACCAGGGAGCCTCAATTTTGCCAGTCGCGCAACTAAATATACCTGACCCATTTTGAGCAATAAATTTTTTTTTCAAAAACTTTTTAGTAACACCCTCCACGTGCCCTTCGTTTAGTATGTTTGCTTGTAGCCTCTTTATTGCTCCAATTATAATTTTTTGGTAAACTGCCCTTAATTTACTCTCATTTGTTACTCTCAACCCACGTCTCTACCAAATCTATTATGTCATATCCTCTGATATAATTCATTACTTCTTTATCAGTTTTTTCCCCATATAACCCTACTACATTCCAACATACTGTTTATTTTACTTTTATCTCCTTTTTTAAACTTCCATCCTTAATCCATGTACTCTTTTTCTTTCTTTTATATGCACCTTTCTTATCTCTTTTGTTTTCCTTTCGTTCTCACTTTCCCCCTTGGCTCGTCCCTTCTGGTTTGCCCTATATTCCTTTCTATTAAATTATTTAACCCCTTATTTCCTCCGCTTACTTTAAATCTTGTATCTTCTATTCTTCTCCGCATCTTCTATTTAACACTTTCCATCTCAACACTATTATTGAAGTCAATAACCCCCAGAATAAATGTCAAAATTTATTCAAAAAACCCCAGCCACTACATTTGGTTCACTATTTAGTCCAATATAGCTTATTGGTATGTAATCAACCATTGAGCTATATTGAATATTTGAATGCTCAGCGAATCGAATGTTAAATTACTAGTATAAGGTAAAATGATCAAGACAACCTAGATAATTTTGCTTTTTGTAGTATATTAAAATTTCTGATCCCTACTGTCTGAAAGTTGAGATGGCGCATCTGTTCAAGAATTATCATTAAAATTAATAAGCTTATATCTTAAGATAATTGATACGTTTTATATTTTAACTATTTTTTTAGAAAATAAGAAACCTGTATAAACGTGGACCGTACAACATTGTAGGAATTTCCTGGGGAGGCGCTCTAGCCATTGAAATATCTAAGATTCTACAAAAATATGCGAATACTCAATTGACTTTAATTGATGGTGCTCCGGATACTATTCAAGCATCGCTGAAACATCTTGGCGAAGGACCAGAAAGTGAAGTCAGCTTATTGTCGAAAACGCTAAATAATAATAACACAGATGTAAGAAATTTTCTTTTTCAATTTCTACCCTAATTTTTAAATAAATACAAATTAAGAATATTAATTATTCTTCAAAGAAAAAACTAACTGTCCATTCTCAGCATTTTTGATACATCCAAGTATCCTGCAAAGATCTTTATTCTCTTAACCCCAGATTGGTACACTGACGAAATTACATTATCAGTATACCAGGGTCATTGCGACCATGTAATAAAAATCGTAAAGTAACCTGTATATTTTTATAAATAGATAATATATAAGGAAAACTAAATATTATTTATGAAAGTTTATTAACATATTAGAGAATATGTGAGAGAATATTAGAGAATATGTGGAAAGAATAAAGAATGATTGGAGCATTGGGTTAAAGAATATAATAGTGTGAAGTGGAGTGATATGCAAAGAGAGCAAAGGGATAATTGGAGGAGTGTATAGAGCCAGGAATTGAGAGAATAAAAGACATGAAATGTAAATGCAATAGAGAGGATAGGGAAATGAAAAATAAAAGGATTTTCTTTTTTGGTTGAAAGTTTCTTTCGATTGATAGATGCGGATTTGGGCTAGAAAGAGGAGAAAGGTATTTTTTTCTACAGTTTTTTTTTTGTTTAGTTAAAATGTTTTGAAATTGTACAGATTCAGATTTGTTTTTTTTTTATATAGAATTTTTTATAATTATTTATAATGTATGTAGATGCAATGAAGGTTGCTTTATTAGAATTATTAATGGAATATAGCAATATTTTATGGATAATATTTCTGTTTTGTTTTGCAGTTCTTGCACAACTTAAACAACTTACCTGATTGGGACACTCGGTTAAATGAAGTATTAAATATAAGCGATGTTTCGGAAGATAATCGCGAATTTTTAAAGACTTCTTTAACTATATTAAAAAAGCAACTCGATGATATAAGCGAGTACAAATCGAATGACGAACTTCTCACAGGCGATCTGTATCTAATTCGCCCAACCGGGTCTAGCAAATACAACATTTGTGGACTTAACAAGGTAAGTAATAATGAATGAAATTGTTTATTTGATATTAATTTATATTATACGAAAACTGTGAGATATTTGATGAAGAAAAGTTTAGTGAATTTACCGATGAGTTATACATATCCAAACAAACATGATGGAATTCCGACATGTTCAAATTTTTAGGGGACTCAAATTTTCAATTAAACTGAATATTTGAGACTACGTGTCTACGATTCTATTGGTCCACAGTTATAAAACATCTGATGCGTTGAATGAAAATATATGTACAGAGCTGCATTTGCCATTTAGAATGACCTTTGTCCTATTTTAAGACTTTTCTACCTTTATTTATTGTTATTTTTGTTAATCTTATCTTTATTTATTGCTGTTTTTGTTATAATTGTTAGTTTTGGTAGTTTAATTATAGAAGAACCATTTGATTTTGTTTTAATTTGTTAACTCTTATTGTTAAATTTTGGGCCTCCCAAAACAAATGACGACACGGTCATTTGTTTTGGGAGGCCATTTGACATAAAAACCAAAGAAATGATATTATGTATATATAAAGGTTAAAGTAAAGAATATATACTTTCGTAATAATCAAAATTATTGGAATAGTACCAAACAAAGCGGGAGCGTACCAGCGCAATGTCTTTAACATAATAAGAGAATTTAAAAAGAGCCCTTACTTTCTCGAAGCCAAAGACCAACAAATTTCTTGAATCTCTGTTTATATTTCTTTAACTTCTGGAAAACTACATCTTCGGAAGTTAATATTTCTACTCCGATTATCCTTTTGAAACACTCTGTATTTCAGCCCCAGCCATCATGATACTCTTTAAACATGTATTCTTGTCTTAATACAATAATCTCCAGATGATCTGTGATGGACTTCCATTCGCGGCGTTGCTAATGGGGAGCCTTAGTGACTGTCACAGATGGCACAAACAAATGTCTTATTAATTACAAAATAAAACGACCTTCGGAAATATATATCCTTCAGTGCCAGGTCAGTTTAACGTGAGGCCGCACATTGGAATCCGATCTTGTTCTTCCTTCGGTCCTCAGTAGCTTACTAAGGACACGAGTTGCTTCGAGTCTTGCGAGTGTGGTTCTCGTTCTTGTGAGCAGCAAAGGCGGTTAATCGCTGGGTTAACCACAGTTGCTGAACCACAGTTACCACAGTGTCTGGTGCTGCTGGCTGTGCTGGAGCAGGCTACTGGCTGACACTGCTGTTGGCTGCTGCTTTGGTTGGCTCAAACCAGAAAAGTCTCGGCCAGGAACTAAATTATTATTCCAAAATTCTCGCTAATTATATACGGAAGTATACTTGGTCAAATTTCACTCTGTTGTACAGTTCACATGGAACCCTCTACTCATTATTTTATGACTCGGTATGGTTCCCCTTTGTTTTAGTGTTCCAATAGCAGTATACGCATAATCATGTGTATAACAGCAAGCTACAGTTAAAACCAACAGCGTACAATGCATGTACATTCATATGCGCGCATACGTAATTCCCACTCAAGTATTATTATAAACAGTAATGCGTCATTACGCCTAGCAGTGGAACCCGGCTTCATGCACCCACGTACATTCATATGATGTACCAAGCACTCAAGCACCAAATACTCAATGCATCACTTAATCCAGTACCAAGCATTCCGCGTGGCGCATAAGTGTCGGCTTATTAATATGCTCAGATAGGCGACTCACTTATCCCTATTGCATCTAACTAAGCGGTGTAGCATAAATGTGTTTATTATTACATAACAGAATTCATGTTTATTTATCTTCGAATAGAAAATTCCAGCGATAGTAATAATAACAATTGTTTATGCTTTTAATATTTATAGGCGCGGATTGAATAATAATAATAATAATTGTTATTTATTTACATATGCAATCTACACTAATCAGAGATAACATTATACTTTACGCAATATAATATAATAATATAGTTCTTTCTTATTACTGTACGTAGACAAAAACATGCATTTCGATCAGCAGTAAACACGTTTCTATTTAATAGGGTTCCCAAATCTCATCCGTTCGATTTATTTAATTCGTAATCTAGAGACTTTTATCTTTACAGTAACGTGCTACGTTACAGATCTTACACTCTTATTTGGGCTATTGTATAGCCCAAATACAAAATTCTTCACACATTCTAAATTCTCTCATTCATTACAAATTCATCCTTTTTGCTATTTTTTTCCTCCTTTCTTGCATACCATCATTTTCGTTTTCTTTAGATTTATTGTCGTTATTCTTTTTCTCATGTATATACTCACACTCTCAATGACTTCTTTCAGTCCCTATCTATTTCTCACCCTACATAATGTCGTCAACATAGCCTAATGACCACTCTGTTCCTATCTCTACTCCAACACTTGCTTTTCTGTCCTTTTCATAACACATCTTCCAGATTCGATACATACTGATTAAACAAGCAGCCACATCTTTAGAGTATGTATTTGATATATAAAAGAGTAGATCACATATAAGTGAATAATATAAATTTTGGAATCATTTTGATTTACATTTAAGAAAGTTACATATTTATTTTTATGTTTGTTTCAGTTTTGCGAGAAGGCACCTCAAATTCACGTTGCAAATGGGGATCACATTTCAATGATGACTTCAGAAGTTACACTAACTGTAGTTAATGAAAATGTTGCTGTTGTATAAATACAAACATGTTGATATCTAATATACGATAAAATATTTATTTGGCTTTCTATCAAATGTTCTAGCTCCTTACTTTAATAGCAAATATTTAAGAAATTAATGATTTTAGTCATAGGCAGTGCTTAATAAAAATGAAAACAATTAAGTAAATTTTTTGAAAAAATGATGTTAAAGTGAATACAAGTACATGCAAGTATTTAAACATACTTTCAAAATATCAACATGCAATAGCAAATATTAACCTAATAAACTACATCGATGAAGGAATGAATAAAAATGAGTGTGTGACAAGGATTTTAAATGACGTCAGCAAAGCATTTTACATCATAGGTAGTGAAGTGATGAACGAGAAATTAAAGGAGATAGGATTACAAGGTAGAACAATGAAAAGTGTGAATTCATATCTTAAAGGAAGGCAGCAATAGCAATAGTAGTAAATCAACAAATTATTAGGAAAAAAACAACAACAGAATATGGAGTAACGCAACCCTCCATCTTAGGACCATACCTGTTTATACTATACACAAATAATTTCCAGCTGTACTAACGAAAATGAAAATGCATGAGTATGCGGATTACTTAGCATTATTTTACATAAACAAAAATTACCTAGAAACAGCTGAACAAATACGAACGACCTTGACATAATAGTAGATTGAAGGTGGGCGAATACTTTCAATCTAACTATAAATGTGGAAAAAACTAATTAATATGGAGAATTAAACAAAACCAGGGAGATAATCAGCACAAAGTATTAAGACATTTGTCCGTTAGAACTATTTTTTCTTTAAATTTAGTGTCCATGTCCATTGTTGAGAATGTCCATTAAAGAGAGGTTTAAAGATACAGGTTGAATGAGGTGCAAGGAAATTTAACTAATAGTTACAACGCCACAACTGGGAAAATCCATTCGTATTGTTACATGGTTACACATCAACTTTCGATGAAGGGCAGTTAATTAAAGTTACGCATGAAAATAAAGATTGGCCGAGAGAAAACGTAAAATGGAAAAATTCTATAATGAACGACATGTTACAGCGAAAAAATATGAGAAGGGGCAAATAGTCGTAATCAAGAAAAGGAAAATGTCTACGAGGGATGTACGAAAACTCAAATGTCAACTACCAACTCCTAAATTGAAGAATTTATTTATCACAACTGCTCACGTATCACAATTAAAGAAATATGAAAATACAGAAATCGAAAGTGAAGAAGATGAACACTAGATAAATTCACATGACAGTTGCAATGAGTTGGAGGAATTGATTCAAGACAAAAATAATCAAGGAGAGATGTCTCAAGAAGAACCACTGAAAGGAGAATCTTCAAGAGCACGAAGAATGAGAAAACCATCCAAGAGGTTGGAAGATTACATATACATTTTGGTGTCCGAGGACGGTCACCGTCAAGAAGGGCCGGATATAGACGGCTATCCGAAAGAAGAATTAGTAAGTAGCAACCAAGAGGAAGAAGAAGAGGACGAGAGTGAGAAAAAGTCTGTGATACTATGTATTTTATTATTATGAATCCTGGTATTTCTAATAATATCTTTGGCATATTTTCTTGTTTCTGAACGAGTTTCTTTTCTCAAGTATGGAAAATGTTTTTATCGTTGAAATGAGGTATTGAATGTTTTAATTTCTATAAAACGATTGAATTTTATTTCTTAAATTATAAATTTTAAGGATCGATAGTGATGGTCTGGTGTTGGTAATTCTGATGGGGGCGACGAACCGTTTTGTTCCATAAAGGTACCGCGATAAAGTACCGTTCTTAGTAAACTTAATAAATCTCTGCCTTAAAATGACAAGCAAAAACAATTACTGTTATAGAAGCAGTAAATACAGTTTTTTTTTTAAATTTTATGTACGATAAAACATACACCTAATTAAATATTGTATCATATCTAATTGTTTACTATGCATTTTAAAATTCAATTAATTTTCAAATTTAAGATAGAAACTGCAACATTTTTGGAAATACCTAGAACAGACCTGTAAATTAATTGCTCGTTTAAGTCTTTTAAAATTCTTTAAATTGACGCTGATTTAATGCTCGTGATTTTAAAATATTAATAAGTTTTCAACAGTAGTGGTGACATTTGTCAATTTCTAAAGTTTTTATGGAAATATTCTATTGGTGAATTATGCAATGATTATCAAAAATATTTCTCTTCGTGTTAAGTTTTAAAGTTCATTAAATTTAACAGTCCCGTGACTCCTACATTCGACGCCAATATTTTCCAATGGAATAGATCAATTCTCCAAGAGTTATTTTACTTCATGGTACATGCCGTTACAGCTGTACCTGCCGGTACATCCTATCATTGTCACGAATGAACCCAGTTCTTCAGTTACATATATTAAAATTAGATTTGTTTCCTCTTACAAATATCGCTAGTGACATCAATTTCCACAACAACAATTACCCTAAAATAATAATCCCGATTTTGTTATTATATATTTCACACATACAAATATGATTATCTGCATTTTCAATGCAATTTTATATTCACGTTTCAATATAGGAACAATAGCATTAATAGACCAATTCCAGTGATATGAACGTTTTGATGCAATTAATCTTTCAATTCAATTTTTTACTAGAGTTTCGGTAAAGGAATAATATCATTGTTTTAGTAATTTCAATAATAACAACGTTTCGACATATGATTATCTGCAAGTTCATATGATCGTTTCAATATAGGAATAATAGCATTAATAAATCAATTTCTGTAACGTTTCATCGCTTAATTATATCTCCTCATTTAATCGCTTCATTATGTTTTCTTGACAATATTTAACTGAAATATTGCTGTGTAAAATGAAGGTAGACATATTTCACTTCAATTTTGTATTAAAGTTTCGATAAAGGAATAATAACATTATTTTGAGGAATTTTAATAACACCGACGTTTTATTCAGATACTTTGGAATATTGACACTATACTTTTGCTGCCAAATCTGCTAAAAAAACTTTCAGCTTTAAATATATTTTGTTGTTCTTTAAAGCCTTTCTCCAATTGATTATATTTATCTTTCCGTATTTGGCCTTGGATACCTTTATAATTTATTTAATATTCCACTTTTTTAATACACATATTGAATCTGAACTGAAAAAGTGATTTAATTTGTAGTTTTCATTAAAACTTTTATTTTCATCACCAACTTTTCGTTTAACGACATTTCAGCAATGATGAAAATTGTGAAAGTGTTTATGTAGGCACATGACAAGGTGTGTGCATACTTTGCATGATAAAACACACTTTTATTAAATCGACTGTTCAACCATCAACAGTATAAAAAAATATCTAGATATTTTTAATTCATTTTTTAAAACATAAATGTTCAAAAAATTATTAAGCACAACCGTAAAACAGATATAAAGGAGGAATTTTGAGAACGAGAGAATCATACTACAAAATACTTACATTTAACGGTTGTACACAAGTTATTTGATAATTTATAAATCAATGTAAATGTAACTTATGTTTTTGTTACGATTGTCCATTTCATTAAAGAAAACATCTCACCAGTATCACGTAGCAAGTAAAGAATGAAAATTATAAAGGGCATAAAGAAAGGTAAAATATAATTGATCCTGTCCTGTATCCCATTTAATAAAGGCAACGACTCTTATTTGAACAGGATCAAGTACGAAGGTGTTAGAAGTCATCTGTGGTTCAAAGATTTTCTATGGTTCAAAGATTTCATCTTAAGAAACATATAATTAAATTCATTTATTATCAAAAGATATTCAGAATTATTAAACAACTAATTTGCTATGCATCAATAAGTAGATATTGCAATAAAAAACAATTAGTAATATCATGTCATCATTCAATGTCAAGTTGTATTATAATTTAAATAAATATATTTTCTACATGAGCTATCGAGAGCAAATAATGTTTATACGATTATTAATTTGACATGTATTATGCGTAAAAGAATTCATAACAGCTTAACGCTAAAACAGAAGCGTCTAAGCCAAGTGCACTAGCGTTGTATGTAGTAAATTGGTATAATGAACTAAAGCAAATGCATAGGTACACCATACACTTTTCATTTATTTAGAGAAATATCACGTTTACTTTATTATTGTTAAATTTGAGATATAAAGACTGAAAAATTGTTAGTAATTCGAGTTTATCTGTTTTTTCATTTATTAATGAGATTTACTAGTTAGTATTAAACTAGTGTGTTTTGCTCAACCCTCGTCCATCTAACGGTTCCTTCATAGTAACTTGACTACCCTCTTATTACAAGCCCCAAAAGTGTAATTTACGACTACCCTTTTGTTTAGGACAATATTTTCATTTCAATTTTTTTGCAATTTTATGACCGTTTTCCTAATTTAACATAGAGAAAAAAATATTTGGAAAATCAAAAAGTAAATGTTGGACGGGTTGCACAAAAAAGTTAGACGGACCGCATGTGGCCCGCAGGCCGTGCGTTGCTCATAGCTGTTCTATTTTATTACTATATCACTATATAGTACTATATTGTTATATTATACTGTACCAATCTAAATATAGTATTGATAAACAATATTGGTTTGTGTGTGTGTGCCGTTTGCCGTTGAACTAACAATAATTTTCATTAAAAATGGCATAATTTTCGAAATACTCTATAGCAACAAAACGCTTTCTAGAAAACAAAATTCTGGCGGGCCGCACAATACATATTTATTTGCATTGGGAGAGGGGGGGGGACAAGTAGCTCCGGGGGCGCAAATAGGCCAAAGGGTATAAGATTGGGAACCTATATTTACATATAATTTTTTCTTACATACTTTTCAAAACATAAAAGTGGAAGACCGATATATAAATTTTTACTATAAAACTTAAGTGGTCACGACCAAAAAGTTACATCTATAATAATCACATATTAAAGAAATAACTGCTATAAACGTTAGATATATTTTTCGACCATATTAAAAATTAAGTTGGAAAGAAATATAAAGTAACCAGAAATGTACTATTAGAGGTAGACATTTATACGAAGTAATTATATTAGATCGTAATTGATATTATTAGAATTTAGCTAACATTATACTATAATCTTTCGTCAAATTAAAGTAAAAATAAATTATTGCCTTATTATCCGTATGTACATAGTTTGGAAGCACTTTCCCACGTAAATTGATCAAAAGAGTTTATTGTTGAAATGTTTCAGGTTTACGTTAAGGTTTACTGAAAAAAAATTTATTTAATCAACAAAAATGTCGATACTCAAAATGATTACGTCACGATTTCCAATTTTAGACAGAATGGACCTAGATCTATCAATAGCTATGGGTCTAATGTTTCTAAATATGTTAGGTTTAGATCCAAGAAAGCCCAACACTCCATTGTTGATTCTATCTGCAACTCTCTGTCTTTATTTGTATGGTTTTGCTATTGTCGAAATGTTATTTAACTGGCATGGACTTGAGACCATTAAAAAACTATTTTGGTATCCAGGAGGTTTATCAGTAAGTATTAAATGCTATATTATTAATAATCACCATTTAGATAAACAAGATTTGTTTCGTCTGCTTTGTTCCCCACAAAAAATAATGAAATACGTGACTGTGGTCTTGCGCCCTAGAACTATTCCTAGATATTTCTCATACTTTCGACTCTGTCTGATATGCAGCGCATCATGGGGAAACATCATAAGCTCCACATCGATCACCCTAGTAGAATGAAGATGGTCTAATCATACCTATCCGACGCACCACTCAAATCAAACTAGGAAACACATTCTCCAGATCTATTCACCTTCCAGATGGAGTACCACGAAGGTCTGTCCTGCTCCTCTTTTGAATATTATGCACTGTCATGACCTCCAACCCCCAGCCACTCCTTACAACTAGAAGTCAAACCTAAATAACATTTTATCCGGAGCAAACGCGCTAACCTAATTTCAACACTCTACACCCATCCATGTTAGTGGCTGCCATCCAAAAACTCTGCAGCACACGTACAAAACTTATATTAGGCCAATTCTAGACTACAGAGCAATAATCCACACTTTCAAATGCGCAAGCGCATACACTCAAAACTTGTGAAGGAAGAATACTACAAAACATTCACAGGCTACACATCCGATTTGCCAGTTCACATCTATATGAACATTGCTCAGCCGAGCCTATCACAATTCGATAAAAATATCTTCAATTCAAATATCCGACCCAACGTGATGCAGAGAACAACCCGATATCTCATCAAACCTTCGATCAGACTAGAAAACTAGTTACCTACCACGCAGACGCTTTCCTCATTCGCCAGCTCGAATCACTCAAATCGTTCTGGAACCTCCTGAGGATCTTCAAGATATTCTCGAAGCATGCCCACTTTCCCTCAGATGATCCTGTTTCAAACACGACATAAAAAATTTAAATGACAAAAATGAACAAAAAATCGAAAAACAATAAAAACAAAAAGCAAACACCTCTTTCACACTACCTCTAATAATAATAATAATAATAATAATAATAATAATTGCTGTACAAAAAAGGACCATCATCTGATCCAAACAATTATAGGCCCATAACTTGCCTAAACACTTGCTATAAGATATTCACTAGCATCTTAAATGAAAGAATATTAAATGC
>WYDF02053706.1:0-12008 GCA_009867245.2 Adranes taylori
CAATACGCGGGGCACAACCCGGAATAATAACAACAATACACATATTCACACCCGCGGAAATTTAAAACTTCAAAAAAAATATATATATATATATATATATATATATATATATATGTAGCCAAATTTGAAAATAGGTGAATCAAAGTTAAGGTGATGCTTGCAACAATATTTTCTTCATATTTTTTATAATATAAACGTTCATATCCGTTAAATCTATAAATATAATATATATGAAAAAATTACGTAGATATTTGTTAACGACATGTAATTGTCTAACAATTACATGTATCATCCAACAAATCATTATATCATTCCTTTACCTACAACAAAACGATTAGAGAATCCAATGATGTCAGTATTCGTGTTAGCTAAGAGAAAAGCACCATCTGTCTCACAATTCAAACATACAAGTACCTATTGGCAATTAGAACTGTTTTGTTTATACCTATACGGATGAATAAATATATCGGATTCCTATGGATGTGCGATACGGATATAATGTGCGGTTTATACCAACCAAAATAAAGATGTGCCAAAACATGGACGAAGTTCAATTGCAATGAATATTTTCTGTGCGTTAAGTGTTAAGTGGATTTACCTAAGTGTATTTATTAGTCACGTTTCAATAATCATATTCAATAATGACTTTGCGATATTCAAGTGCTAGACAATATTGTTTTTTAAATAGTTTATTAAGTAATATACAGAGTAATATAAAAACAGGTCCCTGATTTTTTAATTATTTGGCGCATACAAATTACAAACAGATGAGCAATTCGCTCTCGAATCCGAATTTCTTTCTAATTTTGAAATATAAGCTTCACGTCAATATCTTAATGATAGGTATGTTTGAAAATTTATTACTTAAATAAAAAAAATTGTTAAATATGTTCATAAATCAGTTGCGAATAAGTACAAATTATTTTACAAAATAATCAATATGTTCATAATATGGCAATAAAATTGTTTATCATTTATGGTACCATGCATCACGATGCATCAATGATTCGAGAAACCTGTTGTTCATTATTTGGAATACTTTATTGAGGCTTGGGGTATTCCCAATATTAATTATTTTATCAAATCTATGTGAGTTGCGTTCAGTACAAAATCTCACATACGTTTAGTTTTCCTTTTCAACTCAAACTACTTTGGTAATTTGGGTAGGAATAATGTTAACGAGATTTAGAAAATGTATTACATAGTTCATAGAATAACTTACCTGGGATGTTCGTCGAATAAATATTGAATGATTGACACTCTATTAAAATCAAATCCGGAACCTGCATTGTTGAAAATGCAAACTATCTTTAGAATTCACCATCTAACTACTAATTTTAGCATCTGAATGTATAGATGTTATGAAACTCAATTTTATTATACTACCCGAAAAGTTGAGCCTTGCTGGAAATCTCATTAATAAATCTAAGTCAGCTGTGCTCTAGAAGGTAAGAGGAAAAACATCGAGTTCTGACTGTACCAATAAATATTAAAAATTAGCTCGAAAGTTCTGAACATGTAGAGTTCAGTACACCCTCTTCATTTAAAAATATCCACTATTTTTTATTAATTACACTATCCTGCGTTGGTTCGGTTTTTAACTTTTGATGATTGATTCCAATGCAAGGCTGGAAATTTCTTACAAATGTACTTGAAACATTTACCATCTTTTGCTAAGGCTTTCACAAATTGCTCCATCAAGCCTAATTTAATATGTAGAAGTGGAAGAAGACTTTTTGTCGACTCGATAAGAGGTTTCTGGAGCACATTTTTTACTCCAGATTCCAATGATGCTCGTGGTGGCCAATCTTTCAGTTTCCAATGATTTTCCCTATCTCTGCTATTCCAATCACATAAACAAATAAGGAAACTTTGTGTATCCGCCTGGCTGTCCAAGGATAATCGATATTAATTTGAGTACATCACACATGATTATGATCGTCGTACTTAATTTTCTGGAGAACAAATTGTAAATTATCATACCGTTCTTGTAAGTGTACAGAATACCCTAAGGATATTAACGCATGCTTGTTGTCGTTGTGAAGCAGGACAACTTTAAGGCTTCGTTTCAACGAATCGATGAGCAGTTTTCAATCAGTGTTTTCGTACGGAATGATGAATGTCCTAAACTGTCCACACACATCATTGTAGAATACTAAGCGTCCTTCTTCCGAAAAGTATGGAATAAAATCTTTTTCTCTGTGCCTGAACAAATCATTCAGTTCAGTTTGTGTAAATGGTTGTGAAGCAGCATACTCCATTTCGTTCGGTTCAGTCAATGTTCGTCAATTGAGTCAATGTTCGGTTACTCCACTTGACTCAATTTCTGAACCATCTATATCAGGTAAATGTTCTAGTTGCATAGGCACTGGTACATCTGGACAATGAGGGACAGAACGTAAAGCCGATGGCAGATTTAGATAGACGATGTTCTTTTTATTCTTTACATTGAAACCGTGAACACCGGTTGAACAAAAGTAACAATGATCACTATGGTTTTGTGGCCAGACCATCGAAACGCCAAATCTGAAACAATGTTGTTCACCCTTTGACCACCGTCTCGGTCCTTCAACACACGTATAGCAAACATAGTGGCATGCCCAAGTTTTATCTTGATCTCCTACTTTTACACCACACGAGATACACTTGCCGCCCAACGATATTATATGTCTTTTTTGTCTTGATATCATTAACTCACCAGAAATGTAACAAAAGGAATCTGCAGACTTTTTTACAGTCTAAAAATTCTGACGTGATGGAGAGAAACTAAGGTTTTTGGATTCAGCGCACAAACATTCATAGGAATCCATCATCAAAACTTGAAAAATATGATACAACCGAAAAAATGCAGGCCAGTGTTATTTATTCATCTCATTCTTTATTGATAAGTCTCGTCCGCATAGTATAAATTGCAAAATATACTCCGTAATAATACTTCCTGAAGTTAATTTTCAACCCAGAACGGTTGCGTCAAAATGATGTGAAATTTGTTACATCCCACTTGCTCAGTAATCTCGTATCGTGAAACAGAACACAGGCGATTATTTGTTTTGCAAACGGAAATAGAAACGGAGATTTTCCTGGAAACACAAAGCAATATTTCTGATGATGAAAACTCAAGAAAAAAATAGTTTTGTTGCAGGGAGAACAGGCGTAGTCGAAGATTAATGGGTGAAAGGAAATAGGACGCATTATATATATATATATATATATATATATATATATAAAATACTAACTGCTTCGAAGCTTCCTCCTACAAATGTTAGGACAAATTCAAAAAATATAATATCTCTCTTATAAGGTGCACAGTATAATATATAAAAGATGAAGTTATAAAATTTATTTTTGAAAAATGAAATTACCAGGATCTAAGAGCATATCAATTTGAAAACAGAAGAGAGTACAGTAACAAACTAAGGGAACTACTATTACCATTATTATGTCAGTAATTCTTCTCAAAGTTGAGTAAATGCGCTTATTGCTATTTTGTACTCAACTGGAATATTTATACAGTATATAATACATCAATATCTTCTTCGAATTGTCTTAGGTTCGACAAAATGAAGTCCAAGAAATGAGCTAAGGCGAAATAGCAATTCCTCGTTTGGCTGAAAGGCAAGTTCATCATCAAAATGTGGCTGAAAAATACTACCGTAGAAATCCGTTTTTTGTCCTTTTCTTAATTCGTTTAACACGGAGCTGGAAGCACGCTTCCAATGCTCACGAAAATGTGATATCTGACATTCAGCTTTTGAATCCGGGTCGAACCAAAATGGACAAAAAGACCATTCAACAATAAAAAAAAAACTAAGAGCCCTATACATGAGTTCTATAATGATCAAAAATTGTTGCCATCTGACTTTGAGTGTGAGCTCTGCTAAGCAATATGCATAGATTTTTCTGAAAAACCATCTTCTGCTCTTTAAGCCATTGATGCATGTGATGCAAACTTATACCCAAATATCTAAACAATGCTAAAAATTTCTGCAACTCTGCTTGTTCCCGTGTAAAGAAATGGATTCCGACCAATAATTTAGAAATGGAAAATTTGTTGGGAATTCTATTATGGATGGGACGTGCAGGTGTCCAACACGAAGGTCATATACGAAGGTAAAATTTGCATTATTGTTTTATTGCATTATACTGACCGGATTCCGCAACTGCACTACTCTGCACTACTCCGGTTAAAACCATGTTTTTGTAGAATTTCATCAAAACTTTCTTTCATGGTTCCGAAATTTCTCAAGGTACAATAAATATCTAATGTTCAGATAGGAAGTTTTCTTTATCTATTTAAATTATCTATTCAACACCGCTTTATCTAATTTGTTTATGAATAACTTTGGAGTAATAAATGATTCGAAATTGTTGGTCGTCAGTGGTTTTATTTTTTTTTCAAATTAGTAAATCACCTCCAAGACAAATAATTTACAACATGATTCGGACAACTTTAGCAAGTGGCCCAAAGAGAATCTTAGAATCTTGTTGAAGGAATTTTCTTGTATGTTCAATTCATGTGTTGTTATTTGGACAAATTTTACCTCTTGTGACCCAAATTATTCTTGATTCATCAACTGGAAAAGGTACCTTCCCGCAAATGATCATTATGTCGACTACTGTTGCCTGCGGAGGTATTTAAAAGGGTGGTCTTATTATTTCAGATTTAGTTTGTTAAATAATAACTTTTTATGTAAAATTAGTTTGTACCAATCGATATTACGGGAAACATGGAAATACAGGTTGTTTAATCAAAAAGAGGAAAGCCTATGATGCTTTATTTAGGTTATAAATTTCACCAAAGGAAGATTTATTAAAATGGTGACATCTTTTGAACTTGTGTAAACCGAAGAAGTGTTGAACCGATAAAAAAACTACAACAGTGTTGAGAAGTAAAGAACATTCCATATGTGCACCAGATGTTGCAAAAAACGAAGTGGAAGCAGCCTTGTTCAATGTCAAGAAAAGGTCCCGTGAAAACTTTTACGAGTAACCCAAATGGGTATACAGCAGTTGTGAAACGAGAAAGAAAACACACAGCAGTTGAGAGACGGTCAGTTTTATTTAAATGTTTATAGAAGGGCACACAGTAGTTGCGAGACGAACAAGATTTTCGAAGAAAGATAAATTAAATAACTCTAAGTTCGATAAGATAGGATCAAGGTTTTGTGAATATTAGCAATTATATATTCGAGTTATTAAATACAGTTATGAAGAACATATAATATATATCAGGAATCTGTTCATTTTGAAACACTTCCGATAAATGAAAGACAAAAATTGGCAAAAAAGCATACAAATCTGTAGAGTGTGATTCTCGTTTCAGCCAGAACGAAAATAGACACAAGCTTATTCATTCCGGCAAAAGACTATACAAATGTTCAGAATGCGATTTTAGTTTTAGACAGAACTCGCATTTAAATATCGACAAGATTATTCGTACTGAAGAAAACCCGTACAAATGTTTTGAATGCAAGCCTACTTTCAAACATAAGTGTAACATAAGTAGTCACAAGTTTATTCGTAGTTGTAAATAACTATACAAATGTTTAGAATGCGAGTCACCATTTAAATATATGTAAATCATATTTAAATAGACGCAAGCTTATTCATACTGACAAAAAACCATACAAATGTTTTGAATGCGAGTTTCGTTTTAACCAGATTTAAATAGACACAATCTTAGTCATACACATTAATCAGTTTTGTATACAAATTAATCAACAATCTTCTGATCTGTTCGCAAGCATCGATAATTGTAAGAGGGATAGTTTTAGAAAGAGATTTGCATCATTATAGACAATGTCCATTATATTTCATAATGCCATGTGCCTGAATTTTATTCTTTGATGCTGTGTGACGTCAATCTAGAATTCCTTAGTTGGCAACTGAGTCGCGAAAGCTACATAATTTATAATATGCAATATATAGATGTGTTTTTTTTTACTTGTGTTTCCTAGGTTAGTTGCTCCTTATTGAGTTTCTTTGATGCCAGTAATTTGTGGATTGGTACACCGACGTTGTTGCTTTTTGGGTAGTAATGGTGCTCTATGGAGAAATGTCTTTTTTTTATTAATTATTTAACTTTAGTTTTCTACATGCGTTTGCAAATCTGAAATTGCTATTACATAAATTAATATAAGGATGTAACGTAAACAGTGTATAGTATCGCCTTAAAGACAAATTCTCTCGCATCAAAGACAGATAGATTATGTGTAATTGTTAGAAAGCATTTTATACATTTCATTACATTTTGACTATTTACAAATTCGCAGAAAAGCAGTAAACGGACCAAGACAGTCAATATGACGAACTTACACCACCTTTCCCGGTATAATACAAGGGATTAAAAGCTGACCGTGTTGCAAACTATGCAAACATATGCGCGAAAAAAGGTCCTCTAAATTCAAATCATATTTCCAAAATTTTACCCCGAAACAGATTTAAACTGCTCTCATCGTAGTTGCATTTTAGCGATAATGAGGAGATTTCGTTTGAAAGCGACAGACTTCAGAAGGTAACTCCGCTGATTACAAAACTGCTACCGAGGTTCTAAGATATTTCTATTCCTGGGTCCGAATTAAGTATAGATGAGACTATGGTTTCATTTTGTGAATGCCTCCGTTTCGAGCGCAATAAAAGTATATTAGTTGTGAAGGTGACAATATGTACAATTAAAAGTTTACTGTGATGCAAAGGGTGCCTAAGGAGGTCCTGGGTCTGTGAATGTAGTATCTGTCTCATGGAAGTAATTTAATCACAAAAAAAATCTTGTAAGAGAAATGTATCAGCGTGAAACATTCGCTGTGTTACATTGCAAAATAGAACTGCTCGAAGTGTGACATAGCAAGTGTGCCTCGGGGCCCTAAGAACAAAATGAAGTGCGGCACACGCATTATACCTTATGGCGCTTAACTATCTTAATGTCCCGAGTCTAATTTGCCATATACGTTTGAGCAAGAATTTAAATTACGTCAACAAGATAAATGTTGGAGGCGTTATGCGTCGCTCCCGATAATGAAATAAAATCGTTAAAGTTTGATTTTATGCGGCCCAAAAGATTGGTAGTTCAAATTGTATTTATTGATTTTTAGTCAAGCAGTCTTATACAAATGCCATGTTGACAGATTGCCTGTTTACTTTTTAATATATTGATCATGTATTTTAATGCCTGTGAATTAATTTTTTAAAAATCTAATTGCTTAATTATTGTGTCCAGCGTATGAGCACCATGAAAGTAATAAATATAACTGTGTGTACTATTTTTCTCCTGAAGTATTAGAGCATAGTAGTTTTAATTAATGTATTTAATTGGTACTTGTATTTTAAATGACAAACATGCATTTCCTAAACAAACCGTAGACAATAAACGTTGACAGGCTCAGCAAGGGACACTACATTAATATTAATAATGCTTATTTTTCCAATAATATGTTTTGCAACGGAGTGAGCAACCATCGTGCGCTAAAAATAATGTAAAACCACTGTAGATTTTGATAGCCGTCGTGATTCTCTTTATAAAGCAGTGGGGAGTGGGAGGTTCATTCTTGAAACTAGCATTATAACAATCGATTGAAGTTACACAGTCTTTCCCCACAGCCCCGACCACCAAAGAATCCAGTTACCAGTAGACGCAGAAAAATATTATAGCTCTGCGGTAGTTGGCCAATGAAGATACACATGTGAAACACCGTAAGACTTCAAAGAAGTCGATAAAAAATTTGATTGGCGAATTGGCTAGGAGGGGCTCGTCTTGTGAATTCAGAGCAAAAAAGCGTCTCGGTTCAATTGGTGTCGAAAATCTTTGATCCGATTCAAGGAGTCAAAAAAAGTTTATAATATGGTGGTGACTTTGCGTCCATTTATTTTTATTAATCCGAACGTAAGGAAGTTTAAAAAATGAAAATCCAACAAAAACAAAAAAGATGATGATGACGTTTGTTTCAAAATCGGGTATTCTCGTTACCATTTCGCTCGAACATGGAAGCAATAGTTTTCAAGCAGTTGTTCACCAGATGTCATAGTAGATTGCCGAAAATCTAAGATCCGAAGTATCCGCTATCAAGACGATGTGAGTTCACGCACCGCTCAAAAAACAAATGAGTTTTTAGAACATACAAAGTCGGTAGGTATAGTTTGGAACGAAGTGCAAATAGCTTCCCTACTTTCCTTAATTGAAGAATGAACCGCGTACCCAATATTTTTACAAAAGGCGATTCATCAAGTCAAGTGTATTAATTAATTGTACATAAAGCACGTATCATATGTTAATAGAACTTTGAGGTTACTTTGAATAGAACTTTAAACTATGGTTTCATAATCTACTTTTACTGATGGCGCTCTCTATTCGGTGTTGAATATATTGTAATTTAATATTTTTGTTTTTTCATTGTTTATTAAATTTGATGATCTGGGTGTCCCGTTTATAATGGCTCTCGGTCATATCACAAGAATCATTTACTTTAAGCCTTAGGAGACAAAGTGATACAGCTCAAGTAGCCAAGAGAAAATGCTGATGACCACTAGATGGCGTACATACGCACTAAAAAGTATATTGCTTAATTAATGCATAGCCAGTGGAGGGGAATGGGAACCATGATGTGAACATGTTCGTAAATCCGGTTCTAGTTAAGCGAATTTTGCATACTTGGTCTTTTTGGAAACAGCTCCTCTGCACCAATTTAATATTTCTAAATTCAAATAAATCTAATATGTGACTATTCTGATACATTCCTTCCTACTCGCGCTCCTATTTTCATACATTCTTCTTATCATCTCTATCATTCTCCCATCTATTCCAATTTGCTCTGTAATATCCCACAAAAAATATTATATATATATATATATATATTTATATATATGTAATATCTCTATATATATATAAAATGAAGTCGCTATCCACATTTCTTCTAAACGACGCAACGGATTTTGATACGGTTTCCACTATCATTTAGAGAATTTCTTCCGGAAGATTTATATGTATAACACATACATATGTTATTTATAGAAAGTATATAAAAGTCGACAGACATATAAAGTCGACATATTTCCGTGCGCTTACGTTGTTAACGCTAGCTAAACCTTTACGCGCAAGATAACGCTCGCCTGCACGTACAAATGCATGCTTCTCTCTGTGGTCTACAGTAGCAATGAACGACTTGTAGCGATAACAATAACATCCAAATGTTATTTATGGGGATCAGGTAGAGAAAAAAAACTTCGTGATGCTAAAAAAAAACTAACTATTGTAGTTATAGAATATATGAATGTTTAATTTCCAATTTCCAAATAGTAAGTCAAAGCATCCCCAGTCAAAGACATTGCAGTAGGCAGCTCTTGGCCGGTGCGGCGGTGCGCAGGCGCGGACAACGCCGTTGGAAAATATGGGGACTAAACTGTCAATGCCAAAGCGCCAAAAATGGATCAGATGGTATATGTGTCTAAATCGCTCGAACACTTATGACGCCTTCCTTATTAGTACATTGTACCCGTGAGCAGCCGGGCCGGGTCGCTAGTATTATATAGTTATGTTTGATCATATTATGTTTGATCATATTAATTTCAAATAATCAAGTTATGTTTTTACTTTTATATTATCATCGATGTAATTTATTTTATTTATCATTAAAACTAGTATTTGTATATTGACATCAAAATGGGCATAATTTAAGGCAGTAAAATGCAATAACAGCATATTGAAAAGTAAACAGACAATGTGTCAATATCTCATTTGTATAAGACTGACTGGCTGACTAAAACTCAATTTTTTACCTTCTATCTCAGTTTTTACAAGACTTGTGTGACCACCCGGACAAACTTCGAACACAATACAACATAAAAAGCAACTGACAATTTACCAATAATTGTAAGCTAAAGTGACGGAGAACATAAACTTACTTTACCAAACAGTTATAAATTTACACAAATTACCCATTGAACAAATTGCCCACAGTAGCAAATTGCAAAAAGTAGTGAAGAAACAATATTTACAATTATTCAGTGTAAAATGTATTACCATAATTACATCTGGTCATGACTTCTTTATGATATGTTCACACATTTATACTGTTTATGACGCTGAGAACAACAAAACTTATCACAAAACGTGTTACTTATTCACTCAAAACAAACCGCGACGTTAATAGTACAAACAGACGCCCTACAAATAATATCACAATAATGTTAAAAAAAAACCAAACACGGATCATTATAAAACTAAAAATCAACAAAAATTTTGCTATAACATCAACTTTATCACTAAAGTACAAACGCCTTTCACTCGGAGACACTAGAATCGAAATAAGCAGACTCTTCCGATAAGGAAGCATCATTATCATCATCAGTTTCCTTATTTTCAACATAAATAATAATTGGCTCAATTGTTTCCTCTATTAATATATCGAGTTTCCACAATATTTATTCCTCTGCTATGACAGGTTTTATGGCGTTTTCTCAATTTGCAGATGAAATTTTTGATATTGAGTCGTACGTATATATTTGAACATCTTGTAGTTTAAATGTTGTATTGTTTCTCGCCACATAACCCTTTATTTAAGCCAAGTTTAGTTCAATGGGGTTAAGTTCACAGTGATACGGTGGTAATCGCAACATCTTAAGTCCACGTTCTTTAACTATTTCATCTACAGCATTTTCTTAAATGTTGATGTATGTAATTAACATAACTGCAAAAGCTCTGCAAAAGAGTTTTTGCTTTTTCAATTTACTATTACCGGTAACGGTTCCTTTAATCTTGAATGGTAACTGGCATTGTCCATAACTATTACAGAATTGGTCGGTAATAAATCTATCATTGGACTAAAATATTCTTCAAAAACGTGAGAAGTAATTTCTTCATAGTAATCTTTCGTTGAGTTTGAAACAAGCCCCGATCAACAAATCCTTTATCGCCTCCAATATGAGTGATAATCAAACGACGACCTTTACCAGTTGGAATTTTTAAACCAGTAGCCAAACCTTCTGTAACCGCCTGACGAGTATTTGTAAGCTGTTTATCTTGCCAAACTTTTGTTACAAAATGTCCTTCCTTAACCCATGTTTCATCCAAATAAAAAATATTTTTGTCTTCTCTTCTCAATTTTCAAATATCCCTTAAATATTGCCTCCTCCAATAAATAATTTCTTCTTGCTCTATGAGCGCAGATTTTCTATCCTGCTTCTCCCAAACGAATTCTAGTTTTTTGTAAAATTTTCCACAACTTGTGTCTTTTAATGTTTGTCAAAGTTTCGTCTGCATTAATATCTAGTAAACATTTGTTCAAAGTTTGTATCTTCTTTTGTAAATAAAATGAATGCACTTTTCTTCGTAGCAATTATTTCACAGTACCGTCTATTTGCATGGGTTCTATCCCTTGACGTTTTCGGTGGTACTGTATATTTCCATTCTTTCGTTACTTCAAAAGTCTGTAAATGGTTACTTCTCCAACTCCGGTCATAGTTGAACGCTTAGAAACTACACTCCGAACATTACTAGTTACATGTTCATGTACAAGAGCGTCATGTACATTTAATAGTACAGTTTTCAAATGCATTGTTAAATTACAGAAATTTCACAGGAGTTAGCGCCATTCTTATTGCACAAGTTCACTTAATCAGTATCGCTTTTTATCACCTATTAGTACAAAAATAAACAATTCTGCGTGTTACGTTCAGAGGACTATTAGAAATTTTAATCGTTTCTAAGAAAGTTAAGTGTTTCTTAATGATCACTCTTGTGCTTATTATATTATTCCCAATGTATTATTGATAAAAGAAAATAAATATTCACTAATCAGGTAATATTAAAGGTTGTAGAAGACTTCTATGCGACACTATATAGCGATAAAAATGCAGTGAGCTTAGACACCAACATAAAGAGAGTGCAAAATCAAGGGTCCGGGGAAATTCCAAATATTACCTTAGACGAAATAAGGGGGACACTGAGAGATATGAAAAACAATAAAGCAATTGGCGACGACGGCGTAGCAGTCGAGTCCCTAAAAGCCGGCGGAACT
>WYDF02053717.1:0-12008 GCA_009867245.2 Adranes taylori
CTTCTTTATATTGGGGGGAGGGGGCCCATCCGATGAATTTGCCACGGGCCTCGAACGGTATAGTTACGCCACTGATTCTACAGTCCGGCCAAGTTCTTACAGCATTCAAAAACTTCTATCCAAATTTCATTATTTGGTATAGTAGCCATTTTTTATAGCGCTATCGACTTTCAACTTTTAACACTTAAAATAAACACCTGCACCTTCTCTAAAGTAAAGTAGTCTTGACTGTTCACTATACCCTGACTGGCTGGGTGCAGCAAAATTTGAATGAGAAACAATTTGATTGAACAAACAATTTAAATGAGAAATTTGAATGAGAATATGAAATTTGAAATGAGATTTGAATGAAAATTGAACGAGAAATAAGGGAGAATTAGAAATTGAGGTGAAGAATGAGGAATATATGAGAAATGATTGAATGAGCATTGAATTGAAAGAAATTTAAATGAGAAATAATGTGTAAAAAATGTTTTTAAAAACAAGTTGATTCAATAAAATACTTTAACAGTATACGAACGTTCTAAAACTAATATATATTTTTATACTATAAGGAAAATCTTTTTAAATTTGCATATTGGTTTAACATAAAGTAATAGTTTAAATTTCAGTAATTTATGGTTATTCAAATTACTTGCCACCATTTGTTACTGGTTTAGCTGACTTAACCAAAGCATGATCGTAATTTGTTTATAATTACTATATTGCTTTTTATATTTTATTCTGTTTGTAACATAATTTGCTCTTTCATGAGATTCAGGGTTGGGTTAGGAATTCGTTTGAACTTAATTCTTATACTAAAGTACTCAATTTCAATAAACACAGAAATGACGAAGCTTTTAACACAGTTTTCATGTGATCATATGCCGCTCGCTTCTTATTGGCGCGTAACTGATCTTATGTTTTTATTTGTATAGATGTATGTAGGTTTATAGAAGCTAACGGCCTTGACCATTTCTCCTAGCTTTTATACTTTTATTTTAATGTATTACAATTACATCTTGGATTATATATATATATATATATATATATATATATATTCTAATGCGTGCGCAGTTCTATATGTTGCACCAATTGTGAGAAAAATGTTTAGTAACCATTTAATTGTGGGAACTGTTCATAGAGGAAAATGAGTAGAGAATAGACAGAGACAGTTCACTATCATTTTTTGGACATCATCCCCAGCGCATTCACCATTCCGTTACTTTTGTTGTTAAATTACACACGAAATGGCGAATGCTTGGGGTCGTATGTGCCACACTATGGGTTGGCAAAAGATGGGTGTGATATGCTACTGGTACGTTCACCAATCCATCATACTAAATTATGGGTCAATGATGTATGCATTCCACATACCTTTTTGGATAGAATATATTAAATATTGGCGAATACTCTGCATTTGATACTGCTTTGGGGCTTGTATATCTTTATATATCACCGCTGCCGTGTTGAATGTAAACAAACACATATGATATTATCTTTTATTATTTTTAGATGCTAGATGTCACTAGACTGGTAACTAGATTTGAAATAAAAGTAACTAGATACTACTAGGAGCGGCATATAAAATGATTATTTCAAAAGATATACTAGGACCGTACAAAAATTTTACATTGATAAGGCTGACGTTTTAAAGAAGCATGATGACACTTCTTTTGATTCTCTTTTAAAAATGAAAATGCATATAGCCGGTTCATTGGTATAGATAGACTATGTAACAAGTTGCTTTAAGGACGACTAGTTCCGTTTAAAATAAAACAAATATTGTCCATATGTAATAAATTGTTATAAACATAACATAAAGTTTCATTTAAATAGAGGCTCATATTTTCCCTATAACATCTATAATTTTCGCAAGACCTGCTCTTGTACTATCATCACCGAGTCCAAAGATTTGATTAGCCAAAATGTTGTGCCAAGATGGGTGCGTTTTTAAAGCTCTTAACAAATTTGTCTCGTCAATATTTTCAGGAGAAAGTCCTGCTTTCGCAAAAAGTCCCATAACGTCGAAATAAGCATCCCTTATTTTTAACATATATTTCATTAATACTTGACATAGATCTTGTAGCTCAATTTTTACTTTATCAATCTTCTTTTTGTCTCTTTTACCTATCAGCGATTGAAGAGATGTAATGATATCCTGAATAATAATTTGTGTCGCCTTAAGTCGTCCTGTCCATTCCTAAATGTAACAGATAATTTATTTAATGTAAATAAATTTTATTTACAACGACATATAAAAATTTGACTAGATTGATACCGGAAAATATTTTTAATAAGAACCGATTAAAAATTTCTAATTTAAAAAACTTTGTTCAACTTAACATAGACTACACTCCGTTAGTCAATCATAGTGCAGTCTACTTTCTCATAATTAATTGCGTAACAGTTATCTCGGTCAAACTGGCAGATCATTCCAAAAAAGAATCAAGCAACAATGAATGTGATTACTAATTCTAGAAACGTCTCTGATCTTCACGACTAATTTAGTCTAATCATGATTTTAACAAAAACTAATTTTCATTCTTGTTTATTTTATGAGAGACTGCCTATTGCAGAATATTAAAAAAAATTAAATGTGGAATAAGTAGATTTATTAAATAGAATTTGAAGACCTTATTATCCATAAAAATAATATTTATTTTAGAAAAAGTTTTCGTAAATTAAAGACAACTACTTATCACCAAATATGTACTAAACAAGTTCCATCTTATTTCTCACGAAGAAATTACATTTTTGAAGCAATATAAAATAAAAAAATTACTTTTCTAGCTTCTTCCAGTTTCTCTTGTCCAGTATAAACATTAAGAAAATGTAATTCCATGAAATCAGGCAGCTTCTGCGTTATTTCTAAGTTGCATTTTAATGGACTAACTAATTGTGCTGGTGCATTTCTAATCATTTCGTTGACGGAAACAATATTTCTTTTAAAGTCTTCTACAACTTCAGTTTTCATTTTTTGCATGTCATTGTATTTCTTACGAAGATCTTCACCAAATATGTCTGAATACAAACGTAAAATAAAAAAGAAAATTCACAAGGTAATTAATTGCATGCATTAAGGAAAATTTCAATAAAGCTTTATTTTGTTAGACTGCTACACTAATTTTCACGAAGCAATAGACTAGGTTGTTTGTTTAATTGATGTTTGCTTGATTGTACCAAATTTACAGAACATCTAGGGTTTCGGTCTCTGTATAGAGACTGTTCCAACTCTGATATTAGTCTAGTGGTTGATGAAAAATAGTATAGCACTTTTCCAAATCTCCGGGGTATGACAGATTATTATTCACATTCAAAACATCCGATCACATTTGCGATAATAAATAACAATAGTTATTAAATTGTAATGAGGCAGTGTGTCCTCATTTTAATTAAGTTCTGTGATAGATAGTTTTGTACGTTTGATATGTAAGCAGTTGTTTTGCTAGACTAACTATTTGGAATAAACGGGAGTTAGCTATGGCCAGTTTAACCATAAATAAATTTTACAATTAAAATGTAGAAATAATTAATTATCGATAAACGAACTCTTTTCTATCTAATTAAACCTTGAGCAAATTCTTTGATACACATACGAGACCACGGACACATGTAGCAAGCGTAGTGAGTAAGCGGGGTGATGCCGTTGTCAGTGTATGTGTGAGTAAACAGATCTGATTGGTAATCAATCAATAATAAGTGAAAGCATACTGCGCGATACCGTATTAAGTATGAGTAAAGAAAGTATATTTGATTGGATTTACATTAATCGTGGCGATAGCAATTATAAAATGTAGCTAACAGGTGAATGCATTAGGAAAATGAAATTTACCATAAGGAAGGGTAAAGTAGTGAGAGAAATCGATGACGATCTTGGTAGGCAATTAGCTAGTCAAAGAAAGTAATAAACGCCATATATCTATCACTCAAAATAATTGTCAATAATAAGAAATTTTAAGCTGTAAGGTGAATCCTTGTCAGTCAGTACCTTGAAAATAAAATTATGAATTAAATTTAATTATAATTACAATTTATTCCAAATTAAATCATGAATAAATTAAATTGTTAAATATTTATCGGATATTAGATACGGGGCATAGTAGAGTACAGTATTTGGTAATAATTAAATAATCCTTTGAATAAAATAATTTAAATTGATTAGGCAACATGTTTTTTATTGAGATAAATTAAAATATATTGAAATAAATTAATAAGGTAATGGTGCGAGATCTAAAATAATATTGTGATGGTAGGAACGACAACATTGTAACTAAAATAATTTATAAATATTTGGAGAATTAATTTGATGAATCTAGTACGCCATTTTTATTAATCTTCCACACAGTAATTAAACACAATTATTATTTTATCTTATTATTTTTGGCGATGCGTTATTTATTTTGGATGTACGAAATAAATATTTTATTTGCATGAAGCATTTACCCAAATCAATCTTTTAAATTTATGCATCTTTTTTATTTAATCAACCTTGATTCATAGAAGAAAATTTGTGATTGTTAAGATATTACCGTTAACTGTCAAGAAAAGTTTGTGATTAAATTCGAAAGAACGCATCACTCTAGCAACGTTTTGTGTTTCATTCTACACAGTGTAGGGAAACTGGCAATTATAACTTCATTTCGTAGTAGGTAAATTAAAGTGGGTATTAATGTGAATTGTATTTTGTAGTTGTACTACAGAGTCCTGCGTACTCCATTAAAAGAAATCTCTCCTGCCAGTCGCGTTGTTCATGAACTCATCCCCGCGAAATAAACGTGACATATATGTTGGAGACAAACTCATCACGCAAATTTAAACATGACAATATCTTAAAGAGAAGCATTTTTAGTTACCCTTTAATACACATTTTCTTCTAAATATAATATTCGTTAAATATTAAGAGAAAATTAAATATATTATAACTTACTTTTGATAAGGAGAATTGTTATTAAAATGGTAACTTTTGGATAAAACATTATTAAAAATGTGTATATATATATCCTGCTAACGAACAGTGAATATTGTATTATAATTATTTTTGTATATATTTTATTATTATCGCGCTTATAATTACACAGTGCGATAAGTTTTGGAAATAATTATTTTAAAATATCATATCAAATAATTAAATTCAAATTTTAAATTTCTTTAATATTACAGTGAACCTGTCTGTAAATATAAATTTTATACTTATGTTAATAAAAATTCACTGCCAAACCAAATTCGCAAAACGGGTACAAGTTGGGTATTTTAATTCGCTGGCCTGTAATTATTGTTTTCAGTGTACTTTTTAATATGGCTTAAACTTAATGGAGATATGATTAATATTATTGTATTGCAACTGCTGGTTTTTTTTAAAGAAACTCAGCGGTTGAATTTTAGAACTTTCAGCCAGAATTTTGGCTAACTTTATGAATCCTAGGTTTGGCAATATATGTAATTAGATCTAAATCATTAAGCATATTTAGTTGTCTGGTGTATGGGAGTATTTTCGTCCTATAATTGTCTTTATTTATTGGAATTGTCTCTATTGGAACTTCTGTAAGTTCTCTGATTCTGTAGCATTTTGCTAATTTCGTATCAACCAAAACCATTATGATTAAGAGAGTACCAGTTAAATAAAAAGATATTTTGTGCACCTGAAATCATTTGTTATGTTCGGTATGTGATTATAAAAGTTTGAGTTTATCTTATTGATATATTCTAGGCCAATTGTCGATCAATGCAGGTCGATTAATTATTGTGATTATTTCTTTGATTGTGTCATTAAGTAATAAATATTGAGGTATTGATATATGGTACTGCACAAAAAGTTACTTATCCCTTCGCTAAGTCAGCAAGGAAGGTTATAAGTAATTGTAGAGCGTCACATGTTAATTGCAGTGATCGATTTATGAGCTGCATGTTGCTAGGGGCGCTGTCGACATCTTTTAGCGCCCAAACAATTTTTGAAAAAAATTCCTGTGTAGGCATAATATCATGTACTACTCGCTGACAAGTATGGAACGGTTCGGAGCAGTTGGGGATTGTTCCGAAATATTTCGGTTTTGAATGTAGTTTGCTTAATGGTTGGGAATATTTGGGATTTGGGAATTGGTATAATTATTTAGTGATTTTCCTTTTAGAAACACGAGTAGGGGGAAAAATATTTTAATATCTCCATGACGTTGTAAAATTTGTGTTAGCTGATTGGTTGTCGGTTGATGTAATTGTGAGTAAACCAATGATAGTTATGATAGCGCCATTGAAGGGAAGTAGATAGGGGATTTATCTGGCTAAGCCATATTAACTAGGAAGGATATGGATTCACTCTACTTTGCGGGCTCGTATTAAAAGCACGCTAATTTTGGCTTATCTACTTTACCAAGAACAGCATGTCTTTGTGAATAGATATTAAATTGGGGTTATTGGATATGGATTTTGATCGAAAGCCACTCGGCTTTAGTGGATGCTGAATATATTGGGTAAGATATTGAGTTTTTTGTTTGTAAAATGGCGGCTAGAGTGTCGTTTGAAATGTATAGGCAAGCAATCACCCTAGGGTGTAGCCCTTCGATAGCTTGCGGTAAAGCTTTACTTTGTGGAAGATATTTCTTCTTTGTAGAACGTATAATTTTTTCTTTTAATTTTGGCGCATTACGCAGTTATAATTTTATATTTGTTGCAGAACTATTCAAGGTAGGATCGTAATTTATTTACTTCTCTTTAACTACCATACTGCTTTATAATTTATTCTATTTTTGTAACATGGAGGATGCACGTGCATGAGGTTATCAGAGTTGGGTAAGAACTCGCTGTTTTCATTTATAATATTAACAAAGTACATTAAACCCTATATAATAATATACGAAATAACATGTTTAAATAATTGTTGTTTATTGTTCCAATATTTATTACGTCAAAATAAGGACTCTAGACGCGATTGTTAACTTACTGACAATAATTACCTTCTATATATACACAACAAAGAAATTGTTAGGACGATACCATTCCATTTACAAAAATAGCAAATAAAAGTTGCGAACAAAGAGAAATGTTAATTCATATTAAAATTTAAATGGCTCTCTTGTGGTGCTGACGTGAATGCTCCTCTTTACTTCTCCTAGACGTTGGTGAAAGCAGATGATCGAATATTGAAGTTTTTGTGCAGATATAGAGCTAGATACGTTCCAATAATATGACGGATAATATGTGATGAAATTTTTTGATGCCCTAGAAAAGAAATACATTTTGATGTAGTGAAGTGTGGACTACTCGCTGTCGCCGAACTAGTAACGGAACAAGCGTCTCTGATGTTCTTCACGCGTTACCTTGTAGAGCCGGGAGTAGGCGATAATGGCACTTTTCCGGTAGTGGGCAGTAATAGCACATCACCTGGAGCTGAAGAAGGTAACGGAGAGCCGTGAGGTATTGGTGGTTCTTCCTTCTGCTTCAAAGGAGTGACAGGATCAGAATCGCTGACCAGCATCCGCGGGTTGTGTGGGCAGCGCTGTTTGATATGTTTCACAGCTGTTCTGCCGCCTTCACCTCTACTCATTCGATACGCCATAGATGGCGATAAGAGAGGGAAAAATTCTGCCGAAAAGTTTAATAATGTAGTTTGTAAGTATTTGGCTCGATGTAAAGAATTTTGATAACTACTGTTTGAATTTAATATAAATAAAATAAGCGTTTCCGTTGGTGGTGCTTCCTTGGATGCTATGCAGATTCACTAGTGCGAATTATACTCACTTTACATGAATAGGCTTAACTACCTAAGGGAGAATTCAGCCAGTTAAACACTAAATAACATTCACTAGATAACATTCACTAACATTCACATCAACTAGCGTCAGACTCAAAATGCGTCTGAGGAAAGCTAGCTTGAAGGGATCCATTTATGCGAATTTTCTGGAAAGGAAACTGCTGCTGATGATTCGATTGAGCTGTGAGGTGCTGCCTAAGCTGATGGCTTTCGACGGTGTCTGTCGCAAAAAAAAGGCGGAGTTAAAAAGCCTCTGCCACAAAATGCTTAGGAACGTTATACTTCCGACCAATCAAATGTTTCTTCCTGGTACGCTAAAAAAATTTATGAATCAAAATTGTATTATTTTGTTGACGGTTATCTAGTGAAATGCAAGTGGTGATTTCTAAATGGTGGTGGGTAAAACCAACAGTGGAAATAGTAGCTTCATGTGGTCAAAATCTCAAAGTATCGTATAGAAAACGCCTCCTTCAAAAATACGTTAAACTAATATCCAGTCAGATATGTTGAAAGCCAATAGGGTAGAAAGCTTACCCGTTATTCTGAAAAAGTAGTGGTTGAAATACTTGAAGATTCTCGTCGATATTCGTCGACAAGAAAAGATAGCGCTCGGTGTCGGCATAATACAAAGCTTTGACGCGATAATACCGCATCTTACTCGCTTCGGCAAAATCTGTTTGATATTTTCTTATGTATACGTTGTCGGAAACTGTGATGTTCTTGGTGGTTACTTTATTTTAACGTATTACGATTATATATTCTATTATTCATATTTGTTTCATGATTTCACTAATTAATTATGATTAGTTGATTGATTAGGTTGTATATTAAATTATATTTAATTGCATATTATATTTCTTCGATGAATTAGATTAGTCAATTTAGATATATTGTCATTTAATTTATGATCAATTGAGGAATTGTTTATTGCGATTATTAATTCATTGAATGAATGAGAATCCGATATCATATTTTAGGATTTTACTTCAATTAATTCTAGCTTAAAATCAGTAATAATTATTATATTGTACTTACCACGTTCAGGGTCATTTATCATATAGGGATTAAATTGTTTAGTAATGTAATTAATGCGGGTTCAATTTTAATCTTTTTGTAAGGTAAAACAGGAGAGGGGGGGGGGATAATCCGTGGTTCTGTGAGTTTATAAACATTAGATTATTAAATTGTAATTGTAAATGGGATACTGTTAAAAGAGCCTTAAAAGAATAAGTAATTCTACCCTTAGGTCACTAAAACCTTATATCAGAAAGAGTCAAAATTGTGTATTTGTAAAAGCCCATCGAAGCGTAATTTCTGATAAGTGTTTCCACCACTATTTTTAATGTGTTTGTGTTGAATTGAGGTAATTTGTGATAATTTTAAATGAAATTAGAATTGCTAATTGAGGTGACCTATTGGGCCACCAATAAATTTGAAAATTAAAAGAGGCTGCGACTGTGTATATCCAAGGGGCGTTTAGGTTGTACATAACCAAAGTGTAAATGCGCATTAATTAACAATCATCGATTATAATAATTTATTATTTCGGGTTGTTTAATTTCAATACAATATTGGGGTAAACTTTTACAAATATATTTCATTAACTTAAGTTGCGTGTAAGAAAATAAAATTTCAATCACATAAGAATTTAGACAATACGAATTATCAATTAAATTCATTTGGTGTTAATAAGAACCTAAAATTTCAAATTGTTTATACCACAATTACATAAACTGTCTAAACTTTTATTAGAACGAAGGGTCACATATTATAATTGTTTTATATATTTTAAGATAATGTGGTGGTTTGTTATTATTCATTTGTGGATTTTATTCTATTGCACTACCTCTCATTTTTATCCAAGATTTAGGTAAAAGTCCTGTGCTCAACTTAATCAAGAACGGACATCTCATTCAACATAAGCGCATGAGCCGAGTTACTGGACGTCTTTTGAAATCCCGACCTTGCCACGACATACCATCTTCAGCGAGGGTAACTGTTGTCTTCCCAAGGAGGCAGGTTATAGTCTGCCTAAAGATAATTTATAAGATTCGAAAATTATTTTAATAATTTGGGTATCAACACTTCGTCACACTGGTTCGCGTCATTCGATTAGAAGGAGCAAGCCAAAGTAAAATAAAACTAATGCTATTCATTTTTGAAACATTAACATAACAATGTTTAATCATTAACAAGTGTTTAGTTAAATTAATAGTTTTAGAAAATCTCTTTCAAGAGTAGTTTTTCTGAAAATGAAATATAAAACGCGAGATGAAAAAGATAGTTCTGATGAAGGAATGATTGGTATCCTAAAACCTCATAACAATTTATTGAAAAACGTAGAACATAATAGGCCGTCCATTAAATATAGAGCTTTAGTTTTAATTATTAGTCATATCTATTCCAATTCTAGAACGAATTATTGTTATGTCACCTTTATGCTGAATTCTGTGGCTCATGTTTCATTTTTTCACTTGCAACATATTTTTGACGTTTTTAATTAAAAATTGCTTTTTGTAAACACCATTATTAATAATACTATATTTTTATCTATCCTTCGTCTCGTTGAAGTTCATAACTCTTTGTATGTAAAAGGGCGTTGGGCTAGAAGAAATTGTGTATTCATAGTAAATTATTTTAAAAATGTCTATTCTTGTTATGCATTTGACAAAATTTTTATAACTGTCGGTGATTTTTATCAAATTTTTTTAAGTAATTTGCTACTAAGTTAACATTAAATCTTAATTTTTATACCTAAATATACCTAGAATATAAATCAACTTTAGACAATGTAATTGTCGTTTTATTTTCATAGTAATTTAGTTTTCTTGAATATTTTTAAAACTTTCATTTCAATAATTTAATGAATTTAGTAAAATGGTATTAATTCCATACGGCGCATAAATTACAGTGAACGTTTGACTTATGTAAATAGACTTTTTAATCTACATAAACTAGTACTACCTGATTTATGAAGAGTCAGTGCAACAAAAACTGTTACGTAATTAGGATGAAAAAAAATCTGTGATTTGTATTTACTAATTTCTGGACCAAACGATATATGCATATTTTTAAATTACTTTAACTAATTTAACTAATATCTTCATTTAAATTTACTTATCTTAATGTAGAATATGTATTCCAATTGTTTTTGATGGTCAACTTATAAATAAATTAAACAATATCTACAAAGTTTGCATTACGGGATCGTTTCCACTGCTTTGTCGGAAATCTTTTAATGTAAAGGTTTATAAATATTTACGTCATAACTTAAATTGATTTATTTTAATACATTTCATGTATCTTCGTCAACAATTTAAAATTTACAATTCTAAAACCTCATTCAATACTTTATGAGCTTCGTTTCTTACGCCTTTTATTAAAATATTTTGAAAAGCGCTTGTCATAATTTCAGCCCATTGTGGATGTTGTTTTACTGCTGCAGCAAAACCATCTTCAGTTAAATCGCTTTCTTTGTAACCCGCCTTTGTAATAAGATCTATACCCATACTATAAGTTGCTTCTATTTTGCTTTTTGCATCTTCTAGGACTTTGCATAAATGTTTGAGTTCTTCCTCAGCTTTCTCTAAATGAGCTATTTCATATGTTGATGCATTATTTATAATTTGCTTGGCGATATTTTCCAACACGGTTGAGACCTCATTGACTAAAACTACCCATGCCTGCAAAATGCAAAACCAAAATTACAAATATTTTCTTCTGGTACTAACAGGCAAATGATTAAAACTGATTCGCATAGTACTTTGCGGGAAGTAAGAAAGGTAATAAAGTAATGAGTAAAATAACAAAATCTGAACAAATGGTTTATCGGTTTCTTCAATTTATTTTCTAGAAAATTATTTTCTTCAATTTAGATTATAAATTGTACTTCAACTATTGTTTTTGCAACGAAGTTTTTTGTTTAACTTACCAATCGTGCACGCTCCGCTAATTCGTTACCCGTATAAGTTGTAACGAATCGTCCTTTCAAAAATTCCGGATATGCTGATGCTACATCCACATTGCATTGTAAGGGTCCTTGTAAAACATCAGGAGCAGTTGGTATATAGTTTTTTAAAAGTGCTATGTATTTCAATTGGTCCTGGGTAGTAGCATCCTCAAATTTGCGCAAATTTTCATATTGAGTCCGAGCTTCATCACCGAAGGTACCTAAACATTAAATTTCATTGGAGATATTAAAGTATTATTTTATTTTCTTAATGTTTGATTAATCATTACTTCCTTAATTTCATTTAGGAAGTAATGTTATTTCCTGAATTAA
>WYDF02053728.1:0-12008 GCA_009867245.2 Adranes taylori
TGGAAATTAGAGTTTGAATCTGTCATTGCTTTTGTGAAATCCATAACATAGTACTTTCAGTACCAGGTTTTTGAATTACATTTTTCTTAGTATATGGATGAAATTTTTTTAAAAATATTTCTTAGCTTCTTTGATTGTATTACTAGCTCCCATGGCTTTTATAATACTCCTTGTTGGTGTTTCAGTTGTGAAAGCGCAGATTTATCTATTTGCAGAATGCATGATTTTCTTTTTGTACAGGTTTTTATTTTCTTTCTTGTTCTGTGGAGAATTATCAAATGACGAAGAGTACCCGGTGGACGCAACACCGGTATTTGACCCATTAACCTCTACGCCTCGTTGACAATTTGGTTCAGGTTGTTGGAAAGTTTATTAAAGTGGTTGTGTCAGCCTCTTCAGCCTGGGACTATTATTTGAGTAGATTTATTAGTACGCTGAAGGACACATTACTTGCCCGCAGTATGTGCTGTAGCATTCACTTTACAATTAGGAGTAACTTGCAATACATGGATCACAGGTTTTTGTGGGGTTTGGTAGACATTTATGCTAGGGCGGCGTTTGATTGCTTTGTTTTGTTTGTGTTTCTTTGCTTTTGTTATTTTATATTATTTTTTATGATCTATAATTTTTGGGTATCTATAGCATTAATTTGCTGCACTCCAGTGGAATCTAACTGTTTAATAAGCTACTATATTCTCTTCAGCGTTACGCCTGAATGGATAGGTGGACCTACGATGCTTTAGACTGCCAGAAATAGAATTTGCTCAGCATGGTCGTTTAAAATATAATATTACAGGCTGATGAATTAATTACGGTCGAATAGAGAATTTAGGTGTTATAGGTGTGTTGGAGTGTTTTGAAATCGTTTACTTTAGGGCACAGATTAAATTGGCACGTAGTTTGACTTTCGCAAAAATTTGTTTATGTTGATACTCCAGTGGAACGTTTGATTAACGTATAGCACACTATCTTGGTTCGATTTTTGGTAAAATGTGGGTGCTGAATTAAAATGCTTGGGTTTGGTGTGATGCACCATTTCTCTTTAGGGCGTGTTACGTGCCATAATTTGCTCGACGGCTAGGTTTTTTATATATACTTGAACTATAATTGTCTAAGTAGCGGATGGCGTCTGAAAAGTTTTTAATTCTTTCAAATTTATCTGTCTTTAGGACTATAAAATTTCAAATTTTTAAACAATTTGTTTTTGACTAAATTTGATTTGTTTGCTAAAGCACAATTTTAGTTAATTCCTCAGTATCAAATTTAAATTGTAGCGCATTTAAAATTGACACAATTATCATACATTTTATCACTGAGTAAGTAATCAAAAGATAGGAAGAACCCACTACGTACTAAAATGGTGCCCTCTCAATTGCTGTGGTTTTTTTAGAACTGCTTGAACTAATCTTGATTAATTGGGATATTGTTTAGCCAGGACACAAACTAATATAACTAAACAAGTGCAGAACTTTATTTGAATGTATTTTCATGTATGGTGTTACATTGCCATGTGTAAGTGGAAGAAAAAAAATGTACTGAAACTATTGTATAATTTAAACATTGCATAGTCCATCGTAGTGGTCCATTTCATCCTAGTTTGAATTAAATAAATCGTTATAGTAGGTATACATAATATTTTTGACAAACATTTTTATTACAAGAATTCTTAGTCGAGTTATGTTATTTTTTCTAGAAACACAAATGTAACAAATCGTTTGTTTGGATTCACCTCATTTTGATTTGTTGGGGTTTGACCTTCATGATATGTACTAAGCAAAAGAGTCTTTAGGAACGGAACGAATTTCTAATCGTTCCTTGAAGTTTTCTTCTATTAGTTCCATAGCCAGGCTAGAAAGTTTCGTCTCACCAAGGTCCAAAGGATTATTTATCTGGTAAATGCTCATGCATCTTATTCCAACAATGTCCAGATATGTGAATAAACTTGTCATTGGTCACCTTTGACTTCTTCTTAATATGGAAATCAAGAAGAACTCAAAGGTACAGAAGATTGTACAGAAGATCAATTGTATTGACATCACTTTTTGTGGTGCTATAATACATTATATGGACCGGTTTTCCGATTTCATCTTCTACTTGGTTTTTGTTGTGACATGTTGACACGACTAAAGCAACTTTATGCTTTTTTGTATGAAAAGAGACCAAAGTTGTGGTATTATCGCATCCAAATAAATGACTGCCAGACAGGCGCAAGTCTTTTATTTTCCGTTACAAATTGAATTCGAATGTCGGCCTTATGTTTTCTCAAGATTCCCAAGAAATTTAAATCAATGGATAATTGATATTCAGCCGACGTATAACTGCTGAACCAATTATCCGTGGCTTTTTGGAGGTGACATAAGGCACAGACTTATACTCCACAATAAATAATCATATTGTATGTGTAAAATGTTTCTGAATCTCACATGTTATAAATTTTCAGGCCATACTTGGCCGGCTTTTCTTGGGCAAACTGCAAACTGTAAGCTCCAAACATTTCGTCGATGATCATAGATTCACCAACATTACAGGCTTTATGACAATTATCTATAAAAGTCGAATAAAAATTTCAAATCGGATCTAATTTGTCTGTGACAGATCGCTGTTGACGAGTAGTAACATCATCAAAATGCAGAGATCTCAATAACAATTGAGATCTACGTTTATTAAAAATAGCGCGCAAAATTATGAGCCCTGTTTTGTTAAAATCTCGGAGAAATCAGCACGGTTTCGACGTTTTGTGGCAATCAAGAGTAATGCCCCGAAAACAGCTTTTATTTCCGATCTTGAGGTGGGTTTATAATCCAAATCTCGAAATAGAGTGCGAGACGAGCCATCTCTTTCAGCCTTTATTTGAGCAATATGAGTATTAATATTTTTAACAATCTATAATTTATAAAGAAAATATTTGGAAGAAACATTTGCGTTTTGTTTTACAGTTCTTAGCTTGCCTCTTAGGACCAAGAAGAGTTTTTATAATGTTTGTTGACCTAGTCTTTGATGTTTGTGAAAATGGTTTGTTAGACAAATCGTTTCATTATCTATGTAAAATTCCAGACCTTGCATCTCCTGATCATGCTTGCCGTCCAGACTCTCGTCATCATGATTGTCAATTTCAACATCTAACTCTTCCTCGTAGTTACTGTTACATTCATCTTCGTGGTTAACTTGTGGTTCAAAATCGATATCGTTCGGATTGTCAAATTGCTCTTCGTGTTGACATCTTGTGGTAGAAAGAATTTCTGGACCGTTTGTTTTAAACTCTTTGAAGCCAAGCCATTTGACTCATTGATTGTAGAATTGAATGACCCTGTACGTTGTACTATCCCGTTCTGAATAATCTCTTGCTTGTTAACGCAATATTTGTTTTATATCTAGTGTTGAAATACGAATGACTATGAAAAGCTAGAAAGAAGCTGAGAAGAATACTAGTGACGTCTTGTATTAGACGTAATAACTAGAGATTACAGGTCCCTTGCACTCCTCTTCACCACCACAGGTGGACGTTACACAGGCTTTTATGAATGTGACGGTAAACTACCGCCGGCGTGCCCGGATGAAGGATACTAATGTCGAATTATTTTTCTTTGGTTTTTAATGTCGAATTGTTTTTCAGGTACAACATGTGGAAAGGATGCTAACTGTCTCGGAATAAACCATCGAGCTATATGTGAATGTCCGCCTGGTACTAAAGGCAATCCGAAAGTAGCGTGCATTGTAATTGGTTGTCGATCTGGTGATGAATGTCCAACTGAAAAGGCATGTGTCAATGAAAAGTGCTTAGATCCTTGTGCATCTAATCCATGTAAGGCACCGTCAATATGTAAGGTAAGGATTTTAGCTCAATAGGTCTAAAGAAATTTGGCCTTAATAGGAAAGAAACGCATATCTAGCGTTTCCCAAGCAGAATACGTTCATGTTCTAATCTACGTATAATTCTTTTCTATTAAATAGGCCTTTGGTCATCAGGCTGTTTGTGCTTGTCCCGTGGGCTATACGAACGATGGTCGTGGCGGCTGTTTGCGTGAAATTGAAAAATGCAAATCGGACGCTGAATGTCCATCGCAAACCGCTTGCATCAATGGCGAGTGCGTGAATCCATGTCGAGCGACAGAACCATGCGGCGTTAATGCTCAATGTCGAGTATTAGATACACTACCCGTGCGTACAATGATCTGCGAATGTTTGCCCGGTTATCAGGGAAATGCAGCTGTACAATGCGATAAGAGTGAGTTTGTATTTATTTTCCTTTTTTAATTTAGACTAAGAAATTTTATATTTGAGAATTATTTCTCTTGACCATAATAATTTTACTTTTACTGCTTTTAAGTTAATCAACGTAAATAATATTACATTCGCTTTAAAGCAAGTACTTACTATATAGATGTTTTTGTTTTGTTTAATGCATTATTTATCACTTTTGCGTAAGTATTATTACTAAATTTTACTTCAAAATCATCGTTCACTTTTTACGCACATAAGCACGTAACTAATATTTCTAGAAATATTTTATTATTTACTTTGTTTCGTATAATATTTCCATAAAAAATTCATTGTTTATGTATTCTTTAATAATGAAATAAGTTGTTTAGCTGTTAATGTTTGAACATTTTTTTTTCATTTTCAAAATCAATGTTTATTTATATGATTATTATAATGAATATTTGGATACAGAATATGTTTTTAATATTTCAAGAGTGATCAATTAATTACTTCTCTTCGCTAAATTATAAATATTTACTTGATTGGAAGATATGTATCAATATTTGTATTAAAAAAAAATGAGTGCAACTTTTAAGAATCGACATTTGATTTATTTCACTGAATAAATTATTGAACTATTAATTAGTTAACTGCGAACTACTTACTACCTTACAGAAAAACTAAGAGAAAAGAAATTAAAGTGGGTGTTGTTTTAACTGGAGGAATCTTTATTTATAATTAGGAGTTCCCGATTCTTAACAGACGTGTTTCTTATTATTGGAGACCCTTATGGATAGTTTAGTTTTGACGCATGTAGTTGCGGTGTATTGAGATTGATTAAAGATTATCTTTGCAAATTTGAGTTAGACTTTGGGGCTCGCGGGGTTCTTAGAATTCCTTTGCAATGTCGAGAGATTCCAGCGGATGTTTTGTGAAAGTCATGGGGAGTATAGGGCTGGATTTTGCTTCTTGGCGCCAATTTGGGAGCGGCGACTTAGCTATGTGGGCTGCATTTGTTTCGTCTTTGACGCGGGCTGCTGTGGATTGATTGGGTTGTATTGTACTAATTTGTGATTTACCTCAGGCGCGAAAACTTGAGTTTCGCGTGTGGTTTGTGAATGTGTGCGTTGTTATGGACTGGCCTATCATTAGCTCATCGTGATGGTATTTCCGGACAGTAGCCGGTTGGGGAGCGGCAGTGGTGGCATTGTAGAATGTACCACTTGTTACTGAGCGTAGAGTATGGGAGCATGAGCGTGGAATGGGCGAAGGAATTTGGACTGTTGTGGTGGGACGGCACAAACATGGCACGAACTAGACGTGGAAGTTGATTGAATTCGGATTTGGCTTGAGCTCGAGACGTTGGATGTTGGTAGAAAGAAGGGGAATTGCATCAGGGCTATCTAAAATACATGGAGTGCGTTGTGTGTGTGTGTGTGTGTGTATACATACGCCGCGCTTCACTGCTTAGTAAACAAGCATGACGTGTTATTGACTGTAGGCATAGTAAAAGAAGGAAGCTGCGTTGTATTGTGTGTTCAGTGGGCGCTGTTGACATGTTTGTTGCTTGCTGTTACACACGCACCGCTGCTTGGATGTGTGGAAGTCTCGCAAAGGTCAGATATGTTCCTTTTTGACAATTTCGTGGAAATTTGTACAAGTGTTTTTGGAAATGCGTGTTTTCTGCCAAACAATGCAATTTTCTATTAAGGTGTGTATTGTAGACTAGTTGACCCGTCTGCCCGTCTTTATATCGGAATCTTGACCGTTTAATTGCCATATTTGGAAATGTGGTGTTTTGCAATGGTTTAGGGTGTTGGGTACTTAAAAGTCAAACAGTGAATAAGATGGGTTCTGACATGGCTTTTGCATGACTGGAGGGCTGAGAACGTATTGCAAGTGTTGGCGGTCCTTGTTTCGGTGTATTTGGCGAAGGTGCGTGTCTCCTAATACAATGGACACATTTTCGAACAGTTATTCGTGGTTACATGGATTCAGCTGTGTGCCATTTCTAATTTCTTTAAAAGGTTAAAACATGCGTTTCCTAGCCAATTGTGACGGAATGATTGTTGCTAATGTTTATGAGAAGCCTTGATTTCCGCCGCGCGGAACTCATGGTGGAGGTTTGGGTAAGCTCACGGATTGAAGTCGAGGGCATTCCTTTTTTTTTTTGGTTCTTGACTGTGCTTGGTTGACTGTGCTTTTGTTTGTACTTGATATATGGGGTGATTTTGAAATGGATGTCAAATATTATAATTACTTAGTGATTATATGTAATTTTTGTAAATGTTTTGTGGGTTATATATTGTAGGCATAGAGTGTTTCTAAATGTGACTGTTTCAGTTATTTATTTAAATCTTAAGGTGTGAGAATGTATCAACAACTTCAATGTAAGTGGTATTATGGATTGAATTTGGTTAAATATTTTTTTTAGTCTCTTTACTCGATATATTATTTGATTTTCTGGGTTCTCAATTAATATAATATTTGTATCATCTGCATACAAAAATATATTGGATGTTACACTGCATGTATTTGGAAGATCATTAATCATTATTAAGAAAAGCAACGGCCTCATTACTCTATCTGGTGCAACTCCACAAGAAATATATTTTTCTTCCCATATCGGCCTTTCAATCGTTACTATTTGTGATCTTTTTGTTAAGTACAATTTTAGCCATTTCTACTCTCTTCCTGTGACACCAATGTTTTGTAACTTTACAAATAAAATATTATGATTCACAGTACCAAACGCTTTATTAACGTCAAAGAAAATAGCTAATACTTTTTTGCCTGTTGTTTAAACCATCTAGTATTACTTTTAACGCTGCCTGAATAGCACTTACAGAGAACTGTCTCAGCAGAGATATTGGCCGGTAGTCCTCTATTATAATAGAGTTTCTTTTTTGGCATGGTATTATTTTTGATAGTTTTAGCATATTTGGGTAAATGTCTTCTATAAACGAGTATAGTTATTATACTTAAAGGTTTTGCAATTGCATACTTTATTAATAATATAATGTTCCCTGGAACTGAATCAATTTCGACTGTTCTTCTACTGTAGCATTGGTTACTTAAAAAATTAGTCAACTCACTGAGTCAACTCACTCAATACACTGATAAAAACAATCCATTGTTTTTAATCAGAGAACTATTTATAAATACATATGGTACAAATGAAATGATAAATTTTGCTGGTGATATAAGAATCAAGAATCAGAGTGAGGTATTTAACTTTCTTGAATCTTACGTGAGGCAATCACGTGGAAAATTTAAGTAGGGTACAACAAAAATTAATTTATCATACGAGAAACATGCAAATCTATTACACTCCATATTTAAGTGCGAAAATAAGGTCTTGTGAATTATTATAGTGATGGCTTTTAGAAATTTTTGCAGAAAAAATTTAGGCAACTTAAACTTCTAAACGTTATTGAAATGTGTAATCTAAAAGTTCTGAATCTCAAATACGTCAATATATATTTCAAATATTCACTTTTGATAGTCATTTAAGTACAATAATATTATTTGTGATAGCACTTATTTAGTACGTTGTTTTTATTTTAAATACAAATATATTTTTAGTGGTGATATGTCGTACGGATAAAGGCTACATCTCAACACCCACCGGTGAATGCATTTGTCCGCCAAACACTGCGCTGAATGAAAATGATGAATGTGCACTATGCCCACCCGAGAAAGGATTGAAAATCGACGAAAGGGGGCGCTGCGTATGTGCACTTGAACGTGGCATGATCGTCGATGAACGTGGAAATTGTGTATGTCCGATTGAATTCGGATATAGGCTTGATTCACGTGGAAATTGCATACCAATTGTTACCGAATGCGAAAAAGATGAACATTGTCCAGATAATAGGTAAACATTATCAATATATGTTTATATTTTTCTTTAGAAGAATATACGGCAAATAGGAAACACTTTCTTTTTTGAGAAAGCATTGTTCCATTCGGAAATATTTTTTCAGGTTATACATTATTATTTCAACTGAAAATTGGCATTGATATAGGACTTTTATATTTAATACTCGTATTTTTTCCAGGTATTGTAATACTGAAACAAAAACTTGTGAAGATCCCTGTTTGACAAAAAACTGCGGCATCAAGGCTTTATGTAACGCAACTAATCACCAGGCCATTTGCCAGTGTATTGCAGGATATAGTGGAGATGCTGAAGTAGTGTGTAGTAAGTAACAATATTATCTGAATAGAAAATTTATATCAAATAAGCAAGAAAACATGCAGAAACAAAAAAATGTGTTTTCAGATCGGACATCTTTATATAAAACTGATTTCCCACGACCGGAAATGCTGGTAAGTTGTTTATCGGATGGTGTACAAGTCGAAATCCATATCACAGAACAAGGATTTAATGGTGTTCTATATGTTAAAGGTCATAGTAAGGATGAACAGTGTCGTAGAGTTGTTACTTTACCTCCAGATTCAGTGCCTAAGATTGAAACATTTAAGGTGAGTTTTTGTATTATTAATAAAAATCGCTTGATTCTTTATAGTTAGCTCTCCGTTTGTTCTAATTAATAACTAAAGAAGCATAATGGAAGAATCAGATAACTCAAAAATAAAAGAGGTATTTTAAAGTGCTCCTCCAAGAGATCCATTGCGAAATCTCAAATAATTGTGATTCACCTTTCACACTATTTTACATTGTAATTGCTTTTTGTTGACGTGTCGTCTTATTTTAACATAGATAATTTTAAATTGACATTATTCCATAATTTGAATAAGGTCTCATTTGCGTAAGACTAAATCAGCATAAATGTTCCTAAATTTTAATAAACATGTCAAAAGATTAGATTTTGCACCCGTCTGATTAATCGACTTTAGTTCTACTCGTTGTGTCAAAACTTAATGATAAGATTTATTGTACAGGACTTGAAAAGCTATTTATACCGATTTTGCTAAAGTTCTCAGGTTTGTGGAGGGGAGACCATCATAACTTTTTAAAGCCAACTCTGGTTTGGTATATAGATGGATCTCTGAGCAAGAATGTAGGAAGCCAGATCGAGATGCAGAATGTACTCCCCTTTAGACAAATTTGCATAGTTTTTCAGGTCGAAATATATGCAATTCTTTATTGTGTATAGAAAAATGTAAGAAAAGTAAGTGTCTGGCATGCGGCCCTGCAAACGCTTTACCTATAAAACCAACATTAAACCTACAAAACGGAGGAGTGCATAAATGCACTGTGCATATTGGCCATGACTAATTCTGTCACGCTGGAACTAAAGAAAGTTAGTTCCATTAGAGAAGTAGTAAGAACGTGGACCATTCAAAATCACATGGCCTGCTGAGCAGAGTTGGAACGCAATCATGACTGGCAAGCGCTTCATTGGAAAGCCTTATTTAAAAAATATCTAAACAATTACCGGTCTGCAATAAAACAATTATCAATTAACAGAACACCTAAAACAATTAATAAGGTCTTTGAGGGCACATGACAGGAAAATTGGGGTAGGGTGTGGGCTACATCTGGTCGGAAGTAATACAGCTCAAAAAGCATTGGCATTCAAAGGCCGAGATTTATTCAGAGCAAAAGGAATCAGCTTTGTAGCGGTAGGAAAACACTTTCACCAGGAAATATTGAAACTGATACAAGACACAGATATATTGGACTGGTACAACTAAACAATCAGAGAAACTACAATAAACGGATAGGCTGCAGTGCTGTGGGAATAATATTATGGCAGACAGGCGTTTGTCGTCATAATTACTAGCTCATATAATCTTGTTTATGTACGCTTCAGCGAATAAAAGGAAATCTACATATTTTTGAAATTCTATAATTGTTAAACTTTTTAACGAATAATTTCTGTATTTAAGCCTATACCATCAGACAGTTGCGTATTTTTTTCTCTGAAGATGTTCTCAGTTTCTTTTACCTCCTAATCTATTCTCTTTTTTCCGAAAGTAATAAAAATGTAGGGTTGTTTATTAATAAATGAATATTTCAGGTGAATTTTGGCAATTGCGGTTTAATACATGTAAATGGACAAGCGAGTTTTGTATTAGTCATTCAGAAACATCCGAAATTGGTAACATACAAAGCACAAGCTTATCATATTAAATGTGTTTATCAAACGGGCGAACAAAATGTTACTCTTGGCTTCAACGTATCCATGTTAACTACAGCAGGTCAGTATATTAGATTTGGGTGTTTTTGTAATCTCAAATTTTAATTATATAGCCTTCTAAGATGTTTTCTGCAAAAAGTTATTGACTGTTCGTGAAATTTTAAAGGAACAATTGCAAATACTGGGCCACCACCCACATGTATGATGAAGATTGTAACGCCCACCGGCCAGGAGATCAGCTCAGCGGAAATTGGTGATAATTTAATGTTACAAGTCGACGTACAACCTGGTTCGATTTATGGTGGATTTGCACGAAGCTGTGTCGCGAAAACTATGGAGGATAATGTTGAGAACGAATACCTTGTTACGGATGAGAACGGATGCGCTACGGATCCGACAATTTTCGGCGAGTGGGAGTACAATCCAGATACACAATCGTTATTGGCGAGTTTCAATGCATTCAAGTTTCCAAGTAGCGATAATATCCGATTCCAGTGCAATATTAGGGTCTGCTTTGGAAAATGCCAACCGGTGAGTATTGTGATTTACATGTAATTCAGTATTTCTAATCTTTTTAAAACATCCTTTCTCCATGTCGTTTACAAAATAATTCAAACTAACGAAATATGAAGTAATTGTTTAGCTACGGATTTTTTTTACTAATTTTTATACTTTAATTTTTTATAATTAAATAAACGGGTAATTTTTTATAATTAATATATAATTAAATTCGGGTAGAATAATTTCCTGCTAAAAAACTCCAAAAGTCCAAAAATGTGGATGTACAAACAAGAACTAAAAATAATTAATGTTCAAATGCTTTGGAGTAATTATTTAAGTAGGAAAACAACGGTGTTCTTATTCCAAAATAGTGTTTTACTCAAAAAAACAAGAATGAAAATATGTGACGCGCTTCGATACTGCAACTGTGTCATCATCAGACTAAAACAGAGGACTTAAGTAGACAGAAATAATGAAGTATAATAAAACATTCGTTCACAAACATACGAAAAAAAATTCTTTTTCCAGTTTAAATCTATAATTTAGTGGATTTCGAACATCTTCAATATGTATAGAGTAAATTCTGAAATTAATATTTCTTATTACTTGTGTCTCGAACATATGTTTACCCCGCCCGGGACTCAAACTCGGAGCTCTCGATTGCCGGTCGATTGCTCTTCCAATTGAGCTAACCGATTTGTTTTCCGTATCTATTGAGATAGGCAACTTATTTATCAGAATTTGTTTTGGCCACCTGTTTGCTACCGTAGAGCGATTCATTCGTCCTCGTGTAGATGAAACCTCTTGGATGTTTTTATAGATTTCTTTTCCGCTTTGCTTGCGGTCGCATGTTTAATTGAATATTTGATGTTTCGTGGTTAAACCTCCACACTGGCATTATTTAAGAGAGTAAATTATGAAATTAATATTTCTTATTTCGAAAATGTTTACCCCGTCGGAGACTCGAATGCGAACCTCTCGATTGCTGGCCGATTGCTCTTCCAATTGAGCTAACGAGCACTTATTCGAAGACACAAATAATTTTTAATATGTATTTGTTTTTCGTATCTATTAAGATAGGCAACATATATATTAGGATTTACTTTGGCCCCGTGTTTGTTACCGTCGATCGATTAATTCGTCATCTGGTAGATGGATCCTCCTGGATGTTTTTATTAATTTCTTTTCCGCTTTGTT
>WYDF02053739.1:0-12007 GCA_009867245.2 Adranes taylori
TTTTATGCCAAAATTGTGGTAATTTGAACTGCTTCTATCTTAAAAGAATAAAATATATTTGATCTGTTTTTGGACCTTGTAATTCTAGTACACCCTCACCTTTAACGCATATAAAATATGTTGCATCTTATTGGAAATTGTATACAGGGTGAACCAAAACGCGTAGTAGGGTATTTTTCAATTTCTTTAATTGAGCAGCCTATATTTTATGTAATGGTTGGATAGATATATAGCGCCACTTTCATTTTTATTAACCACTTCCTATGTCTAACTTCAACTGCTTTTACATGCTTTTTACCTGTATACATGAAAATATTTTTAGTTTGTGTAGCTTAAAGCCGTAGACACTTTGCTTTGGAATTTTTTCTCCATATAATATGATAAAGGAGCAATTGGACTTGGACACACTATTGCGACAGGCTGTATATTACTCAATTACTCAAGGGACTATCGTTTTGTGACCCCCTGCATGTAATAGAGATTCGCTCGACTATACCTATGTTTTCTAACATATTTCTCAATTACTCAAGAAGAGTTATTTTATAGCTGCCCTTCATCTAATAATGCGGCTGGCTTTCACTTTTTTACAATTTTTCAATGGTACAATTTTTATCGACGACAATTTAGTCTTTAGAATGTAATTTGAATATTTAGTTAAAATAAATGTTTTTATAATTGTTATTAACATATGTGAGATGGCTCTATTTACAATTTTTCTATGATAAATATAACACCCAACAACAATATTGGCTTTTTAGAATGTAATTTGAATTATTACTTAAAATCTACGCTTTTATATTATATAGGTCAATGATGGTTACGGGAAAAAAACGAGGAAGATATAATATTAAAAATTCTATAAAAATTTAAAAAAAATGATGGATTATTGTAATTCTATACAAAACAATTAAATAAAACAAGAATGTAATGGTAATTGAACTGAAGATGACCTAGTATAGATCGAAATCGTTTATGTAAGTTAAACGGAAGAGTCTGCAGATGTGTGGCGTGATACTTAGCTTTTGAAATGTAGATGTTGATAATGATTTTTGATTTGATGATCGATTTAAAATGATCAAGTTGTTCTTATTTATTACGCCACTCTGAGCAAAGGTTGATCTGGTCACTATTTGCGACCTGCGCCTGCGAACCTTGGGCGTTCTACCCTTTTTATATTGAACTCTTGGCATACATAAAACTCCTTACGTACTGCAAGGAGTAGTGATAATTTTACATGAACAAGAGCTCAAAATATCAGCGGTTTTTTCAAAGTAAATAAGAAAGTTCGTTACGCTATAAAATTGTCCATTGGAACTAGGAAGGCATAAATTTTCGGTGGAAAGATTGTTACAGACCCTCGCTCGCGACGCTTGCCAACGGAGAAACCTTGCGACTGTCATAGATGGCACAAACAAATATATCTTATTATTATAGAGTTAACATCCTTCGAAAATATGGATTCTTGGGCGCCAAGTCAGTTTAACGTAAGACCGCACATTGGAACCGTTCTTATTCTTCAACCGGTCCTCATTGGACTTACTGAGGGCATGAGTAGCTACGAGTGCGTGAGTAGTCCAGTGGTTCTTTTTCTTGCGGGCAGCAAATGTGTTATTATCTTGGCGTCTGTCGCTAGCTGTCTGTTTTACTTGTCGTTTCGACATGACTGACTTGGCTTGGTCGCTCTGCTGCCTGCAGCTGGTCTTGGCTTCGAGTTCTCAATATTAGAACCTAATTATTATACTAAAAATCTCGCTATTTATAAGCCTGAGCTATCACTCAACTTTTGCTCGTTATATGGGTCTATGTGTAGCCAACCACACGCCATTTGTTTCCTTATAAGAACCCACTCCATGTTTCTATGCAAATCTCGTTAGTAATTCCACCCTATGTGGTGGCGTAACACACAATTCTACTTTCAGCGGCATTCGCGCGTCACTTGAGAACGCAGTGGCTTATGAAGTAGCAGTAGCAGCGGGAGCAAGCCAGCGCATATTATTTTCATTCCAGATGCGGTCTCACACGTATTAAAGCATAGTTACAGGTCACGCCAGGCAACATATATATGCCAAACGCAACATATTAAACATAGGTAGCGTGTATGTTATCACAATACCATACAGCGACAGTAAAGCAATATAATTCTCTGCTTATACGATATACGACAAGCAGGCGATGCATGAGAACGTTTTGCCTTCGTATATTTTATTTATCAAACAATAAATTCGTTAAAATTTATTGACTGGCTTTGACCCAGTGCGGTGTTCTTACATAATTTATTTATTTAATCGATTTAATTTAATTCTCGTAACATGCTTAGTTACAAGATAACGAACACAAAGTTTCGTTGAGGCCACTAAAAAGATGGTAATCAGATGAGGAAAAATCTCTCTTTAAAATTGGCAACTATAAATTTTGTATCCGTGTGAGTAAATGTTTAAACGAATATTTTAAACAGATGTCCAAAATAAACGCTCGGATACTGAAAAACTATAAACTATCTTGTTGTTCGAATTAGGACTAAGCACCTCTCTAAAATGCAGGTGTCTATGTATTTCTAATACCTTTATGTAAGCGAAAAAATAACAAAGGAAAGCCAGGCATATGGGCTTCGTAGAATTAATCAATCGTCGTTCACTTCAATTTTTTATTCATTTGTTTCTTCTTTACGTTGGAGGCTGTTCAGCCGATAACAATATGGCATCACTATTTTCTAAGAAATACTCTTGTACACCTGAATATCTTGAACAACTCTAAATAACTTTTCTGAACCCGGCCAATCTTAGCAATTATCAAGTTTCTAGTCGTCGATATTCAGAACCTATTTAAAATATTTACGAAAAACAAATTCCTGCATTTTTCTCATTACTAACTTTTATTTTCAAAAATATTAGAAAATGTTTCAAATACGTTTCGTTTGCGGAGTAAAATTCCTTATCTCTGTTTCTTCAGTTTTGTTCTGCAAAACTTCGTCACGGACCTGGATTTTTCCCCACTTCATTTTGTTTTCATTAATTCAATTCCCTGCTAGCACAGGCAGGGAAACTAGCACAGATGGAGAATGAAATTAAGAACTACAAACCATATATGCTCGGATTAAGTGAAATAAGTTCGACTTCGTAGATTCGGGGAAACGACGACGACCACCAAAAACATCCTCCGCAGGTACTCAGGAGCAGGCATTCTTCTTACCAAGAAGTCAAGATCAAGCCTTATGAACTGGAAGCCGATCTCAGAGCGAATCCTATGTGGAATGAGAAATATATAGGTGGTTCAATGCTACGCTCCAACTGATCAAACTGAACAACCAGTGAAAGATACCTTCTATGAAGAACTAAACGAAGTTCTTGAAACATTGAAAAAGAAGGACATAAAGATTCTTCTAGGTGACCTGAATGCTAAAGTGGGAGTTGGTAAGGAATGTGGAGGAAGAATGATTCGGCAGCATCGACTAGGAGAAAGAAACGTCAATGGTAAAAGGTTAGTAGAACTATGACAATACCAGGACATGGTCGTAGGAGCAACCATCGTTCCTCATAAAACATACCATAAAGTGCGTTGGAGTTCGCCCAACAGCAAAGTACAACACCAAATGACCACTTCGCTATCAGCAAAATGTGGAGAAGCTCACTTTGGATGTTAGAAACAGAAGAGGGCAGACGTTGAAAGCGACCATCACCTAATGACAGCAACCATGAGAATCATAATTGTAAGTCCCAAGGAGAGAGAATGAAGAGGATAGAGAAGGTTTAATGTAGGAATACTTTGATGCGCAAAAACCAAAGAGATGTTTAATTTAGAACTAAGAAACAGATTCCTAGCACTACAAAGAGCAAAAGAGGAATAGCTGGATGTAAAAGACCAGTGAATTCAATTCAAGCAAGCCATGAGACAGACGTGTGCTTCAGTGCTAGGATAGAGATAAAGAGAACGCAGATCATGGATGTCTGAAAGAACATGGGATATTATAGAACGAAGGAAAGAAGCTAAGATGAGACTTCAGCAGGGACACGAAACATCAGCCACAACCGCAAAGGCAGACTATTAACAGAGAACTCAAACGACGTATAACGAGAGATAGGAGAAGACTGGTGGGAGAGATGGATGAAAATGCGGAAGAAAATACAATACAAGGAAACAGCAAAGAACTCTACAGGATCACCAAACAACTGTCTAAAAGAAAGTTAAACCACAGGAAACCAATAAAAGATACACAAGAAATCTTTTTAACGAACTCCATAGAGCAGCTCCAACGATGGGGTGAATTCTTCATTGAGCTACTGAAATGACCCATTGCCGTGAGTCAAAATCAACATGAAGAGATCCAAAATATAAAGCCGGTAAAGGTAGATCTTAACCCGATCACTAGAGCAGAGGTGGTGGCAGCAATCAAGAAATGTAAAAATGGCAAAGCCCCAGATATTGACACCATACCTGCAGAAGCACTCAAGAGCAACGCTAACCTGACAGCAGAAATGATGCTTCATCTACTAAACTAAGTGTGGAACACCGAAGTATTGCCAGCTGATTGGAGGAGTGCCGTGCTCTTCAAACCCAAGAAAGGAGACCTCACCGAATGCAACTACTGGAGAGGTATAACGCTTTTATCTACTCCAAGCAATTTTTTTTTCGCGTATTCTATTAAATCGCATCAGGAAAGCACTGGATGGAAGATCAAGAAAGGAGTGAGCTGGATTCAGAGAAGATATTTTACATCGAGTAAAGATGGCGGAAGCAGCTTCTGCCCATCTGCGCCCGATATGGAGTCCAAAGATATCTCATTAAAAACAAAATTACGAGTCGAATGTAAAATCAATATTCTTCTACGCGTATGAGACGTGAAGATAAAGACCAGACGAAATCGACAAATACAAGCAACAGTGAACCGATTTTTGAGAACCGTCCTAGGAATCCGATGGCCAAACATAATCTCCAACGAAGAACTATGGCAGAGAACAAGACATGCTCAATGCACTACCCACATAAAAAGGAGAAAATGGCGCAAGATTGGCGACACACTACGGCGAGGCCCTGAACACATTTAGAAGCAGGCCCTTGATCGGAACCCCCTTGAGGGAGGCGATGATGGGGAAAACCGCGACAAACATGGCGAAGAACTGTATAGAACGAGGTGGCGGAAATCGATAAGTCCTGGAACACAATCAAACCTATAGTAAAGAATAAAACCCGCTGGAAAGCCCTCACAGATGCCCTATGTTCCTTGGAGGAGTTTTAAAGGAAATAATGAATACAATTGTCTAGAATAAAAAACTCATTTCTAGGTTTTTTATTGTCCTAAAATTTTGTTGCAGAGGGGCAATGAATTTGGGGAATATTGAGGCGATTTAGTGAGTGGTGACTTACACCAAAAAATTAATTAATTTACTTTCTTGCTGATTTAAAATATATTTGAAATTATTGAAAAATTCGGTCCAATACTTATTATATTTTGCTGCGTACCCACATCTACAAATATTTAATTTTTGAAATAACTAATATATTAAATAATGTAGCATGTTTTTAAATGCATGCACCTTTTGCTATTTTATCATTTTGTAACAACAAAGAAACACATTCTAGTTAATGATAATTAGGTATTTGCCTGAAGCCGATTGGATGTTTCGCTGTTTAATCTTTTTGTTTTCAGCAGCTGTTCATTGAAAGCAGATGGCAGGCACGCGTCTGTCTGTAGCTCTCGGACCTTTTTTCTATTATATTTAGGTAGTCTGTGGTTCTAACTCACATTTTTTAACATATAATATATCTTCGATTCACAACAATGAAGTACTATATACTCCTGATTTTCTCTACATTATCAGAGGCTATAAAAAATTAATACTACAATTAATACAAGTGTTCAAGCATGAACAGAGAAATTATTTAATATTTTTTTTACTTTGTATTTTTCAATTTAATTTCATTTTTAAGTACAGCGTTTAAGCTACAAATAAGGAGGTACCTTGAGCATTCATGAAACATTCATACTCCGGGCTATGAAAACAATTAAAATGCATTGAACGCGTGATGAGAAAATGAATTTGTGGTGATGTCGGATTTATTTGCTGTCACCGAAGTACGGACCAAGCGTCAATTATGCTCTTCTCGTGCCTCAGAAGTTGTATCAGTGCCATCTCCGTTGCCTCAGTGTATTGAGTGTTTGGCTTCCCTCTTCCATTTACGTTGATTTTCTTGCTTTCTCGTTGAGGAAATAGCCAAAGAAGGGTTATGAAATATTGAAATGAGTGAATGAAATAAGAAGTAAGGGGCAAGAGAACGAAAGATTCAGCAGAAAATTATACATAATAGAGTGTTTATGTATACCTGACTTGATTGATACTCATAGAATTACTATAGATTTGAGTAGATTTTTTAAAAATTTGAAATAAAAATAAGTAGTTTGTTGGTACCGCTTACTACAACCAAAATCAGATTCCAGAGTAGGATTTTATTGGTCGCCCTATAGGAATAAGTTTGATCATTTGGTGGTGGCTTAAACTAGCGGAAGCGGGCGAATTAGCTCACTCCACAACAGCTAGTATAAGACTCAAAACCCGTCTTAGGAACGCTAGATTGAGTGGCTCATTATATGCAGAATTTTCTGGGAAGAAGCTGCTCCTGGCGGATCTGCATCGAGTGACACTTTACGTGACTCGGGGACAAGATATGCGTGGCCTGAAAGAAATTTCTAGATAGTCTAGGATTTTGATCAATCAATATTGCTCTACTTTGTTTATGAATGTATAAGTGGTGGAACGTTTAAGCGCTGGTAGTGGCAATCCTACTGTACCAAAATCTTAGAAGCATTGCATTGAAAACGTCTTCTGCTAAAATGCGAGAGCTAATATCCAATCGGATTCATCGAAAGCACCAAAAGGGTGCAGAGCGTAACGACTTATTTAAAAACGAGTGGTGGAAATATTCGTTACCGATTTTTCCAGTTCAAAATAATGATAATAAATCGCCTCCGCGAAAGAAATATCCCGATGCAAAAATCTATTCTCTATGTGTGTGAAAAATACACTCATCCGCATAAGGTAAAGGTTGCACCTAGCTTTCGGCGAAAGATCTTATAGCGCGGTATCTTTTCAGAATAAACACTTGAAGAAATTTGCGTATGGATAAATGTTTGTATGCTTTTCTATGCGGGTCGGCTTTTGTTTGAGGATTATATTTTTCTCACGTCGGCAGGTCTTGATCTCTTTTAGTGGAATTTGGATTTTATTTTAAGCGTATTAAATCTTTATAATATTGATTTATATTAATATTACTACTATTTGGTAAATAGTTATTGCTAAATTGATTTATTAATTGGTATATTATATTTGTTTGAAGAATTGAATTAGATGTGATTAGTCAATGTATATTATATTAGAGGATCACTCATTCCATAGATGAATGATTAGAGAACTGTTTATTGCAATCGTTAATTAATTGAATTAATGATAATCAGGTACCAGAATGCTTGACGTGGGAAGCTATTTGTCAATATTTAGACCGACAAGAAGGCGTTGTGGATGATGTGGAAAATGACTCATTGAAAAAGAACAAAACAAAATTGTTAAAAATGCAATATAGCATTGTGCAATTATTGTTTCACACCTACTTTATAAACATTTTTGTACTGCTTATGTTCTAAAGAATTAGTTTGGTCATTTTACAATAATAAATAATATTTCTCTTTATAGCCTTGACTTTCATTGTATCCCATTTGGTTCAAAGTGTCCCACCAAAAGATACCATTTCGACCAATATTGTGATAAAGAGAGATTAAATTGAACGAATAAAACTAATTTGATTTATGTACGAATTATTTACAAAAATTATATGAAAGTAAAATAATACTATTTCATGATTTACACGAACAAGATAATGAATAAATATTAATCAGTAATCACATGTTAATCTAATAAAATAATTCTCGAAGAATGTCTTGAAGAATGTTTATCTCAATGTTATATACTCAAATTGTATATTGTTTCTATTACTAGCATAGCTGTAACATATTCAGCTATGCAAAGAGCGCACACGTTTCGTATTGTTTATAACCCATGCATCAATTATTAAACAACTTTGGAATTTGTCACCTTGATTAATGTTTTTCTATTACAAATGTTTCTTAAGTTTGTTTACACATTTAAACGATCGCGTATATTTTTGAACAACACTTTTCTTATAATTTAATATACAAGTATTCCTCGAATACTACCGCAATATAAGGCGAAAAGTTATTGTAAAATTTATTGTTATTATAAGTCAAATATATTTCATATGATTATAGTAAGTCAATAAAAATGTTTATAACATCAGCCTGCAAAAGTGGGCTCAAAAGTGGGCTCAAAAGTATTAACTAATAATTTAGAGTAATTTTCATACTTTTTGCAATCTGTTTATGATAAACTTGACTATTTAATAACAAAATCACTAAGTTTAGACAAGATTTTTTAAACATTTCGGGTTTGAATTTATTAATATAAAAACATAAAGACAGAATTTAGATTTCTTTAAACATGTGTAGCATTTGCACATTTAAATAAAGCATCTCGTCAACTTATTTAGTATTCAAAAATAATTAATTAATGTGAGACGTAAATATGTAACCGTTTCGATTGAATAAATTTGTACTTCAGTAAACATTTCAAAACTTCAATAGAATTAAAATTAAACGCGTAAGTGTATACTCATTATTATACTAAGCATATAACTTTGCATAAAATTTAGATATGTAAAATATATATATAATTTCTTATCTCATATAATACTTGAATCTCACAATCAAGTATTATGTATTTGTTCTTCATTTCGGAAATACATCTCTGCCTAACTTTATTAATTATACATAAAATCAAATAGAATAATTAAATTACAGAATGATTTAGATAACTGAATTTGATCAACAAAATTTAATATGTTATTTAGATTAAGCAGGTCGTCTTCGAAAAATGTGTAACAAATATGAGAGACTAACAAATCGGAAAAAATGTCGATGAACCGCGGGTGGATGACCATTTCTGCTATATGGTATTAAGCTTTATCAACACGCTTATTTTTCAGAACGTCATTGTATGTGTGTAACTGAGTACACACTAACTCTGTATCTGAACCTATTACATCGAATATATATCATTTTATTAAATCTTCTATATACCTTTAAAGTCTGTTGGGGTGTAATTCAAGATTAACGCAAAACATCTTGCATATGTCGACCAACAGAATTTAAACATATACAGGAGATTTTATAAAATAATATTTATTCGATGTAATAGGTTCAGATACAGAGTTAGTGTGTATTCAGTTACACACATACAATGACTTACTGAAAAATAAGGGTGTTGATAAAGCTTAATACCTTATAGCAGAAATGGCCATCCACCCGCGGCTCATCGACATTTTTTCTGATTTGTTAGTCTCTCATATTTATTACACGTTTTTCGAAGACGACCTGTTTAATCTAACTAAATATAATTCTGTAAAATGATCATGAAATATAAGAGAAAGCAATGTTTTGGACGTTCAGACATTCCCTGTTTACTGCGTAAACAATAAGAGAGCGAGATAGATCTATAAGAAATAAATGGATTGAAGGAGAGGATAAATAGGAGTGTAAGGGTGTAGGGGGTTTATATATATGAAATGACATGTTGAGATTCAGGAATGACAGGTTGAGATTCACGGAATTGATCAAAGAGATGGACTGGGGGAAGATATATGGAATAAAGTGTGTGGAAATGATAAATAAGGCGAAAGAGGGAAGTGCCTGTGTGCCTGATGGGTTATTGTAAAAGTGTGGAAGTGTAGTATTAAAGAAGGGATAAAAGCGATGACAAGAGGGATCAATGCAGTATGGTAGGAACAGATGATATTCCGCGTGAATAATAATTTCGGTATATAAAAGAGGTGAGAGGAGTGATGCAACAAATTATTCCTGTACTATACTACTACAAATTACAGAGGTAGTAGTATAGTACATAACTGTAGTACATTCAGGAGTTACTACACTCTTAAGATATTTGTTGTAGTCAAATTTAATTTAATTCTTTTAGATCACTCTAACTTCACTACTAAAACTAAACACAGGTGAATTTTTATTTGTTAAAATAAAATTAAATTTGCTTAGTTGCAAGATTAGCAAAAGAACAAATCGCTCCTGTTGTTCGTGAAATGGAAAATGCCCATAAATTTACACCAGAAGTTGTAAATATGTTGTTCGATAACGGTGTAAGTATTTTTAATATTTTGTTTTTATTATTTGGATATATTTTCTCTATTTGCCACTACATATTATAATTCATTTTGATCAATACTCATTATATGTTGAGTATTGTTTTTCCAAATATATCTTTATAGGTAAAATGAATATTCTGACATTTTAAATTAAGTTAACAAAATGAAAAAATATTTTAAATGTCATATTAGTTTTCTTTCATAATTTCAAAGTAGATTAAATTTTTAAGTGGCTGCCCTATTGGTATATCACTAATTAAATTACATGAGAATTATTTAAAATCAATGATTGTTTAATTTAATGAAACTGGAGGGGCATATGTTTAAAATAAAGTTTTCACACATTTGATCATTTTATCTTGAGCATTTTGCGTAATAACTGTGTCATTGATACGGAACATTGTATAAACTTATTACGCTCGTCACATCTAATTTACAATGACGTTAGTTAATTTATTTTATATAGCGTAATATGATAACACATATGTTTTTACTTATGTATAAATATCAATGCGAATATAATTAATGTAATCACAGAAGATAATTGACATTTGTTTTTAAGGTTTAAAGATTATGCCAAATAATATATGTAATTATATACTTGAAATAAAAGCGCTTATCAATAATAAAACGATTAAAAAGTAATTAATTGTATTTAAATTTATGAACAACGTGACTCTGCCATTTGGAGGATTATGAGTACTTTGCTTATTTAATTCTACTAGATCAAACATATTTATCTGCGCATTCAATCTTAAAAGAATTATTTAATTGCTATCCAACACTACACTCTAATATGCCCCATATTAACTAACTCCCGATACTTAATTAACATTTTAATTTATTAATGATTTAATTTTGAATAAATTATATTTTAAATTTAATTTAATTCATTTATTTTCAAAACGCTGACTGGCAAGGATTCATCCTACAACTTAAAGTCTCTTATTATTGACTGTTTTTTTCCTGCTAAAGCTGTGTGTAAAAGCTGCGGTAGATAATTTCCTACTAAGATTATGCTTCCTTTACTCATATTTATAGTAGTTAATCTAGTAAGCAAACTTCTTACGTAATAACACATTTTCGAAAATCTAGCTAGCCTGAATTATACACAAGTATGAAGCATACAAAAAAGTATCTACCATAGAACTAAATTAGAGCGAGGACAAATTTCCTCTTTATAATATACTGTGACTATAGGAGTTTTAATGAGTTATAGTGACTATAGGCGTTCCGATCGGATTGATTTACATGAATTGGATTATATTATCTGGCATAAACTTAAAATTAAAAACATGTAATCTCCAGTATTTAGTTAAATGGAGCTAATATATTGTACACTGTCTCTCTCATCTTTGAAGACTGATGAATCAAATTATTCGAAACCAATGTTCTAATTTGTTTAGGAGCTAGAGTCATCAGTTAATTTCAATCTAGGTCTTGAAATCTAAACCTGTAATATCAAGTACCGTCAATAAGGATGCCAATACTTTTTAGTAAGTAACAAATTATTGTCCTATCGCAGACATGAGGAAACATGTCAAATAACATCTCTAAATGTTTATTCGCCATATCGTTAATTTTATTTGAACCATTAATGCGCAAAACGAAGATTTAAACAGTTTATTTTTTCGAATTTATAAAATCCCAAAAACTGTTCTTTCGTAGAATTTATTGAACCTACTAAATTGTAAGTTTTGTTCTAAAAACGTATTAAATGTTATAAATTTTATAAACATGCATGAAATGTAATAAAAATAGATTCCTTTCTAACGTAATGCATCTAATA
>WYDF02053772.1:0-12007 GCA_009867245.2 Adranes taylori
AAGTTGGCACATATATTTATTTTTTCAGGGTGAAGGTTTTTGTGCTATACACTTCGTTGTAACTCAACACTAGATGGCGCTGCAGCACATTAACTTCAACACCGTTCAACTGATTACCATGGAAATTGATATACGGTGACGTAGCAGAGCTGTCGGTGCCGTATGCAAATATTGAGACCAGGTGCGGGAGGAAAACAACGTTTGCGGGGTCCGCTAGTGTAATATATAGTTCACACAAAATTGAGTATTGATTTACAGAAATTTAGAATTGAAGTTTGAACTACCTAAGAGATTCATATTCAATTATTTAGAAATAATTTAGAAACTGCTTAACAGATATTTCTATATATTCAATGTTGACTTTAGCTACAGTTGTACAGCTGGGACGACCCAATAAGTTAGTTTCCGACTTCTGCAGTTAACATGTGGAGTAATAATAAAGCAAGTTTTGTGGTCATTGCATTGCTTTATCGTATTTTATTTGTTGCAACATGGTTAGCTATTGTGGCATTTAGAATTACAAAGCAATCCTGATGACTTGCAAACGTTTTAAGACGGTTACATTTTTTGATTCTTTGTCCTTCGGTCAAACACAACTTTCCGATAACTTCTCGAAGACTCACTTCTTTATCTCTAACAACATCTTCTATCTTAATAGTCTTCCGAGCATGAGGTAAATTGATTTTGTGTATAAAACTGCTTCATTATTCCAATTTTGGTACCCAGTTGTAAAAATTGTTGTCACTAACATCTACTACAACTGTAATAATGCTTTTCGGGTCAGTTTTACCTTTGTCAATTTCAGGTACTTTCTGTCTTACATTTTGACCAATTTTCATATTTAGATATTTATCAGTCGACGTGGCTTTAATTTTTTCAGCTTGCGTCTCCAAACTAAATTTTGCTATATTTCTTATTGTCAGTACAGATTCAACGTTTTTGGGTATTGTCCCTATAGAAATGTTGCAGAAACTTCCTGTGATTGGCTCCTGATATCTCTCTCTGAATAGTTATCTGATTCTCTAATGATATTATACTCAATCCTCACATATGCAACATCGGTTATTTTCTTTGTTTCTACATTCTCAGTAATAATTATTTCGTATTCTTATATATTTCGTATATATTGTTCTCTACGTTTCTGCAAATGTAATATATTCTGAAAATATTCTCAGATTTATAACTCCAGTCAGATCTCTAGGGATTGCTGATGTTGCAATGCACATTTTCATTGGACAACCAAACATCGCTTCGTAGGGGGACCATTTGATTCCTTTGTGATATACTCTATTTTCCATTTCCTGTATGAATTTTAGACCCTCTAACGATTTCGATAATTGGTTCGTTTCCATCCACGTGCTTAGCATATTTTCTGTCTTGATGTATACGCTCCACTGATGCTTAACTCCGGCTATATCTTGGCTTCCTATGAACAATTTTCACACGGAGTCTAACCTTCCAATGACTTGATTAGAGAATTCTCGGCCATTATCGGAATGAAGGATGCTCCGCGATCCAAAAGTGGTAAGAGATGCTATGCGACATCTTCTCTGATGTGCAGTGTGTATGGAGGATCAAAAATTTGATAAGATGGTCTAGGTAAACTAAAATGAATTTATAATTCTCATCTAGTATAGCTTATAGATCTAGTAGATCAGCCTGGCAACGTGAATTCATTTCGTTGTGAAGTACAGGCCTACTGACGAAGCTTTTTTAAAAGTCTCCTGTTTCTTCTGACAAGGTTGGCATAACTTAAAATATCCCATAACAGACTCGACTGTGATAACTTTGTACTTGAGGTTACATTCCTTGAGAATTCTTGTCATTCCACCGTGACCAATAGCAGGATGCGTTTCTTCGAGAATGTTAAATAAGTCTTCGTAACAAACGTAGTACCTGATCTCTCCATTCTCATACTTCACAGATGCAATTAGCTTTTCTTCGCCGCCTATGCTTGAAACAGGTCTAATGAAGGACTCGTTTTTTTTTAATGTTCTATCTGGACAGATTATTCGAGCATATCTAGACTTGATTATTCTTCAACATTTGGCGGGTTTCTGACGAAAAACCTTACGTCGAACTTGGCATTACACGGTGTTGTATCTCTACAATTGGTAGGCACAAGTGTATTGGAAACTTATACAGCTTGAAAGATTACATACAACTAAGAAAACTACAATCATTATTTAAAAAAATATTGAAAAATTATTTTATAACCGGTTCTCTACGTGCAGTGCGTAGAAATTGTTCTACGAAATTCTTCTAGGGAATCATTTTATGGGACTTGTTTGGGACGTGGAGAATTAATTTGCAGAGAATGCCTCTGCCCATTTGACATTCAAACAATATATCGTTAATGGGCTTCTTTGCAAACATTTGTTGTTGCAGCGTCGTTTCCGGAGGTCTACAACCCAAGCTGAAGCAATTTTGTCGTAGTCAGTTTGAGGTGGTTGAAGGTATTTGCATGCTACCGATATTAATTCATCACCTTCATTAAGTTTCCTCGCCTTTACGGACCATTTTTGCACTATAAATAAATACATATGTTTAATAAACATATCATTACCTTTCAGTGTGCAATAATTATTTTTGTAATTGCAGTTGCCAGAAATAGAAGCTGAATGGACAGCTGGAAGACTGGAATCTTTCGAATCGTCTGGGAGCAGTCAATGGAAACCACATACAGGCTCAGTTGTAAATTATAATTATGAATTTATTATGGCAGTTTCTGGTATTAATTGGTGATTATCAGATGAAGGTGTTCTGGTCACACCGTATTTAGAAAAGCATTATCGGATAATTTACTTAAAATCCCAGAACCTGCTCCAGCACCAACTAGTTAAAAGAAATGATCTTTTATCTTTCTTGGGGATGACGCTTTTCATTGACGGAAACATTTATGAAATATAGCCGTGATTAATTGCGGAAAAACAAGTTCTTTATTATCGACTAAGTTTTGCGCCGCATTGAAGGAAAAGCGATTGGCATTTTAGTTGTAAAGTTTGGTGTATTTCAGCGATATATTACATTATCTCCTGAGAAATCCCAAATACTTGTCTTAGCATGTTGCTATTTGCACAATTACTTAAGAAGAAACTACTCACAAATTTACATGAGTAGCAATTTTGTAGATGTAGAAGATATTGAGCCAGGAAATGTCGTCGATGGAACTTGGAGAACAATTGGAGAATTAGCATCACTTCAATCAACTCATTCCAGAAATTCATCCGCAATTGCAAAAGCTGTTAGAGATACTAGTAGCGGTATCCTTAATAATAAGGGACAGGTTTCATGATAACATAAATTTTCAGAAAATGCTGATATGAATAATTATGTAAATTAGGAGCAGTTACTTATACTGATTGTAGAAGTATCATTTGTTCCAGTATTATCCACATCGTCGATATAATTCTCATCATCCTCTGCCTGAATACTATTTTGTGGCGTTCTTGGTTCTTCCAGACCTGTTAGAAACTTCATTTCTTCAAAATGCTTTAATGTTGATTCTATTATGTCATCCATTTCAGCACCGCTTTTTTCAGAATTCTTCATTCGCTTTCAGAAGTTAGTGAGCAACGAATTCAATTTTTGACTAACTGCAACTTATCAGCATCGAGATACTACTCTTTATATTTACAAAGCAAACGTATTGTTCGTATTGTTCAATCAGTGAATTACACTAAAATTGTTTGTAGTTCACTGCATGGCTGCAGACACAGACATGGACCAATATTGGACAATATCACCCACAGACGATTCAATAGTGGTCAGATTGTACAATAAAGATCATACTCTTTTTGAATGAGCCAATATATTGAGCTTTCAATATGATCTACATACGGTCAAAATTATTGTACAATATCAATTATTGTGCAATATATTGAAAATAATTGCTTAAAACAAAAAAAAAGAATACTAAAGATACATATAATAAATTTAGATTCTAATAATAATAAAATGGTACTCTGATTCTTGCATTATTAGGTTGTTGATGTAACCACTTAAGATATTTTTCAGACTAAATCATCTTATGTTATTATTATTTGCTTTACGAAACTGATTAAAGTTTAAATTTCTTGAAGGCTTAAATAGGCTTAAAACTATAAATAGAATTCTAATGAAACACTCTACTTCCCTCTCTTCAATTATTATATCATTATTTGTCCTTAAGTAAATTCAAAAATTGTTTTATGTATGTTGCAAGTTCAAGGACACAGGTGATCTTCGATGTAGGTAAATACATCGGCGAAGATTCTGTTCTTTGTAGTGGGACATGAATTATGCCAGTATCATGCATTCAGTATGATTTGTACAGCAAACATGCACATGTTCATGCATAATTTTACATCATACCTATTTGAGCAATTATTATTTAGGGTTTCAAACACGAAACAAGATATTCATCAAAACGTTGTCTACATATTTTACAAAAGAACATTAAATCATGCATATTTCTTTTTTTACACAAAAATATTATTTATATCGTAATAAGGCATATAGAAAATCTGTATCAACATTGCAGTACTGAGAAATATTTATTTTGATCTAAAAAAAACAAATAAAAGAGAACATTAAAAACTTTTATTATTGGAACTCAACAACGATACAGTACGAAAGCCAGTAGAGAAACAGTTTTGGGCCTGGGAAGGGGTAAAAATAACACAACATCATAATCTAAAATCCAAATAGATCGATATTTTTATACATTTCAATCCTCTTATTTTTATTTGCCATAAACCCTCTGGGTATTGCTTTAATTTTCTTCAAACCTTTAGAAACTTTAGTTTCTATGTTTAAAATTTATCAAAATATTACGTTATATGTCAGAAGTTATTGACGATGAAACATTGTTGGGACTCTTATTATATAATGTATTTATACTACTTTCGACTTTTAAATTTATTTGTAGGCAGCCCTTATGGAAAGATTATTCAAGCAACCAAAAAAAAATTGTTTTTCTAAAACATAAATTTTTTTTGACAAAATTGGCTCAGTATATTTAATTCATCGGGCATTAGAAGAAGGGTCTCTTTGCGTTATTTATGCCATCAAACTTTTGTTTTTTCAGCTTAAGAAATTAATTATTTAAGTTTAAGTTCAATTCTCCTTTTCTTAAATACTTTTCAGAAACAATCTTTAGATAAATTAAACTAAAAGGAAGTTATTAGAGCTACTTTAAAAACAGCCCTGTGCGCAATAAACATCCTATATGTTTCGATTTTAGTAAAAAATGTTTCCTTTCTTTAGCCAACTGTCTCCAGTTTCTGATTCCTAGCATGCGAAGGTCCTCTTCTACGTCATCCAGCCATCAAAGTTTAGGGCGGTCTTGAATTAAGAACTTTTTTGGCACCCGCTGATCTTCCATTCTCTCGACGTGGCCAAGCGTACGTACTCGTCTTATCTTGATATCTGACACGAGCGATGGAGCATTATAGACATATTCCAGTTCTGCATTGGTTCATTTTTCTCGTGCACAGCACCAAAAACCTTGCGAAACATTTTCCTCTCCCAGGCGCAGAGTAGGTTCTCCTCTTTTTTCCTGACAATCCAGGTTTCTGAACCATACAAGGCTACTGGCTTGATATTGGTTTTATGTACCAAAAGTTTAAATGTTTTAAAGATAACGGAAGACTTAAGTAGCTTCTGGAAGCTAAAGAACCACCGGTTCCCAGCCGTTACTCTTGCTTTGATTTCGTTGGCTACATCGTTGTCGTGTGTTAGGATGTTGAATATATTGACCTTTCGTAACCATTGAATTTGTCAGTGTTCCTCCATCTGATTGAGTGCCTAGGATTTATCATGTACTTTGTCTTCTCCTTGTTGACGCGTAGGTCCATTATTTTATCTTCGTTCTCGAGAGTTTGTACGTTCTCGTTTAGGTGTCTGGTGCCTGTGGCTAGCATGGCAATGTCGTCAGAGAAGGTGAGAATCTGGAATGTTCTATTAAATATTGTATCTCCCGGGTTTGTTGCTAAATTCCTCATGACGGAATCCAAGGTGATATTGAACCGGGAACTTGATAATTAGTCTCTATGTATGAGACCGTTGTAGATATTGCTCGGAGAGTTTCCCACGTACTTTGACTCTACTCTTCGTATGAAGCAACGTTATTTGTACGAGCAATCTAATTGTACGGACGGCTATAAACCCGACATACAGATGGTAGACCGTTACCAGAATCTGCCTTAGAGTAAACATCTAATCTGTCCTCGAACTTCCAGGTCTAAACCCACTTTGGTATTCGCCGATACCAAAGTGGCTTAGACAGAAGCTTCCTGTCTAAGCCTTTAATCTCTCGCTGAGGACTTTAGTGGAGATCTTGTACGACACGGTGAACAACGATATCCCTCTGTAGTTTCCGCAATGCGTTTTATCGCCTTTTTTATGCAAATGTACAATAACGGCGAACTGGCGTATTCCATTCCTCTGGCGTTTCTGCTTTTGACCAAATGTTTTTAATAAGGTTGTGTATTTTACCGGTGACTTTCGCTCCTCCATACTGGAACACTTCACTTCCTTAAGTCCTTTTATAAAGCTTCCACACATCTCTTTGTTTGTGGAAGTCACTTAGTTCTTTAAGCCTCTCTTTCTCAAGCTCCCGCTTTTTGTATCTGCACAAGGTCTTGAATGCTCTTCTTTTACTGTTGTTCTAATCTGGTTGCTCTTGAGTCCCTCTGCAACATTTTCCTCTAAGCCTCATTTCGTTCTCTCACGGCTCTATCACAGTTGTTGTCGAACCATCAGTTCCTTCTAGTGTTGTTAATATAGCCCAGCGTCTCCTCTGTGACCGTTAACCATGCTGTCTTAAGGTCGTGCCAATGTTCTCTAGGATCTTCATTCCCAGGAGAGAGGTTGTTCTAGATTTATTCTTCCATCTTTTGCTGAAATCTTAAGGACAGATCAGGGCCTTTGATAATGCTTTCGAGTTTAATGTACCTGGTGCTTTCCATTCTGCTGTTCCTTGCCGTAGAGACCTTTTGTTTGTACTTGATCAAGACCATGTAGAGATCAGTATCTGCGTCGGGCCCTTTACATGCCCTAACGTCCAAAATATCCGTGGCATGTCTTTTCGGGATCAACAAATGATCTTCTTGATTGGCTGTTACTACATCTGGTGATTTTTATGTTGCATTATGGATGTTTTTGTGTTGAAAATGAGTGCTGCTAATTGAAAGATCTTTCCCGATAGCAAAGTCGACCAGTAAGAGTCCGTTATCGTTGAACTCTTGATGGAGACTCTGGTTCCCAACACACGTCCTGAAGGCTCTTCACGACCAACCTTGGCATGCATGTCACCTAGAATGAATTTGACATCGTCCTCTGGTGTATTCCTATATGCACGTTCTAGTTGGGTATAAAAGGTCTCTTTCGTCATTTTCAGAATCTTGGGTAGATGCATGAGTGCTAACGACAGTCATATTAAAGAATTTCACTTTGAGTCTAAGCGTGCACAATCTCCGTTGATGGGGTTAAAAATCAGTACTGCCGTTTTGTTTTTCTTGTGGGCCGCAAATCCGGTTCCGAAATGAACTGCGCAGCTGGAGCTGCAGAAGATAGATTAATCTTTACTATCGGAGATCGTGTTCTCTCTCCATGTGGACTGCCCATTTAAAGCGCTTCAGACCGATGCCCAGTTTATAGCGTTGGGTCCATAACCTTTGAAGATCCCTCTACAGCCTGCACGGCAACAGGTGTAGATTGGTCTTCCGCCTTCTCTGCCGTTGGGTGTCTTACTTGTCTCATCCGCCTTCAAAGTCGTTGTCAATCCCCAAGTATGCGGTGCTGGTTTTTGGTCCGCCCCTGGTTTTGATTTCCTATGTACTCGCTATATCTAAGGAGTTTTGTCCTATCCGCCACCTGGATAGGCGCCCGATAGGAGACCAGCAACTCCGCACGGGTAAATTTGCTTTTCGTAATATAAAGGTCTATAGTTGTGAGTTACTTTTCTCATTTTTAATGTTCTCTTCCAAACGATCCACGATTTCTTAATAGTGGATATTTCATTAAATATATCATCGTTTTCTTTTAAATTTATTTTGTTTTTGAATGGGGAGAATATTATCTTTTAAATTATATTTTGAACAGAAAAAAACTCATTATTCTTATAAAATTCTTTCTTTGTAAATTTTCAATTTTGAAGAAAACCGGACAAATGAACCAATTACGGGATCATTATTCGAAAACTGGAGTGTCTGTGAGGAAATCGGTCAGATGGCAACACTTAGAGGAAGTGGATGTGCGTCCTAACATTAAAAAATATGTTATATTTGATTGTACAAGTTGTGGTTGGCTACTTTGAAGACTGTTACTTTCAGTAATAGACTTAGTTTTGATTACATACTATTCAATTTATTATATCAGAACATTCCTTATACTTAACAAAATTCAACTCCCGTACAAACAATATATAATTTATAATCTTTAAATGTTAAAAATCTGTAAAATTTAGTTATTGTTGTTTTTTTCCAACAATCTATTGGGTAATGCTTTTGAAAAAAAACCATAAATATCCGTAAATACCAAACATCACATGTCAAATTTTTGTGTACAGTATTATAGTTCCAAGAGATGATTTATGAAGTTTTGTAATTTTTTCGCTTAACCTGATAAATATTCTTTAGATTATTTTTGAAATACCTGATTCTAAACATTTTTAAATTCAAATGAATGTTAAAAATGACAATCGGGTGGGAATCATTTTCGGGAACGAAAAGATATGATCGTTGATTTAGGCTAATTATGACAAGCAGTAGGGAAGAAATGGTAGAGAGGTGTAAAGGTACACGGATAAGAGAGGGTTAGAATTGAATGTAGAAAAGACGAAAGTGATGGTGTTTTGAAGGTAGAATGGCCTAGGAAAAATGATGATTTTGAATTGGAGGAGAAAACTAGAAATGGAAAAACAGTAGAAATATTTAGGATACATGTTGACGCAAAATGGATCATATAAAGGGTATGTTTTTATGGTGGCATAGGAAGCTCAGCAGGTTATGGTAAGACTGAGTTTTGTATGGGAAAGAAAGTTTCCCATAAATAAGTGAAAATAAGAAGTAATATTCTAGATATGTTTATCAGAAGTATAATGAAGAGTTGGTTGTATTGAAAAGAGGGTGTGGAACAAGTGCACGTAGGATGTTCGAATAGAATAATAATGCAGACATCTACACCTGTTGAGATTGTATTGCAGACAAGTAAGACAAGTATAAATGTCGGGTAACAGGATTTAAGAAAATGCTCAAATTTGAAAAGAAGTGTTTATGGATGAGTCAAATTTTCTGTTTCTTAGAAAATTTTGGGTCACACTTTTATAAGCATATCAAGCAACGTGCTCCAAGTCACTTAAGTTTTTTTCAAATCTTTTATCTTGTTTTAGAACTTTAATTTGGGGTCCTACAAAAATTCGCTTTTTACGTTTTGCATCTGAAATATTCGGAAATTTTGTTTAAGCTATTGGAATCCATGGCTTTTTTATCCATTGCTTTGACGAAATTGTTCATCCTAATTTTGTGTGTAATTGCGGTATAAATATTATATCAAGTTTCACTAGTGACTTATGAACTATATTCTTTTGTCAAGGAAAGCACTTAGCCCTGACTGGCCACTCTTTAACAATGTAGTGGGAATTTATTGATCGATTGTCCCACTCACAAAGAATACAGCAGCAGTTTTTGTATACCCTAGATGTAAACCGACTAGAATTGATACAACTTTGAGGTCTGCGCTGACATGCTATTTGTACATTTTGTAATTAATTTTGTCGAGAAGACGAATCATGTTTTCATATGTTTCTTTCATGTGGATTGCATGGCCAATGGGGATAGGTGGATGAACGTTTCATATGTGAAGAAATACAGCTTTCAAACTCAATTTTGATGCATCGATAAAAAGAGGCCATTCTTCTGGATAGTGTTAATGACTTAATGCCAGCATCAAATTGTCGACATTATTGCAGTATGAAAGACTCTCGTCGGTTGAAAAATACTGTGATAATTCTTTCTGACGATTACGTAACACTGAAATATGTGTGCCTGGAGCTAATAGTTTCCATCCTTCGATTCTAGATCCTAGTATTTCTGCTTTAATTTTTGACAAATTCAGATCTCGAATAAGATCGTTTAATTCTAACTGATTTATTAAGTGTAGTCCCTCCTCTTCAGATGGAAAATATTTATCATCGCTGGCCGATAACTCGACACTTGGTTCTTTTGGTTCTGTAATAGCATTTTCTTTACTCGAAACACCTAAGCCTTCCCAGTAGGCTTCCGAATGAGGTACTGGACGAGTAGTAGAGGGTAGACTAGCAAAGCTAATACTTTTTTATTTTTGTCGGAAAACCCGAAAGATTTCGTACAGCAAAAGAGCAATTAATCGAATGGTCCGTTCCTTGCGATGTTCTGACTGTTTGACCAGCCCCTTAGAGTAACCGCACGGAGTAACAAATGCTAGGAGTCCATGGCTTGTCTTGATGTTTAATAGTTAAGCCAAAGTAGTGAAAATATAACTTTTCTATTAAAGTTGTAATATTCCGCTTATGCTGATACTCCACATACATCATAGAAACTGTTTGGATTATTTATATACGTACGCGATATTACGAGAAAGTAAGCCGTCAGCTGAGCCAAATTTCACGTGACCTTGAAGTCAGCACTTTATATTCGAATAAGGTAAACACTACACAGACCGTAACTGAAATACTTTCAAAAAATCTTGTAGCTCCAACAGGATTTGTGCGTGTTATCCAAAGAATTGAAAAAGCAATTTTGGTTTGGTTCTATAGGAAATACACATTTTCTCATTTAAAAACATGTAAATCGAAGTACAAACGTGCGCTTTTCATTATGGATCCATTCCATTTAGATTCATTTTCGAATTGAGTAATAATAATAATGACAACCAAAATAAAACACTCAATATATTTCTTTGTTATAAAAAAAACCCTGTATAATTAATATGCTAGCAACTATGACGCATGTGCAGCGTAAACAGCTGATTAGACGAAGGTAGGTAAGAAGAAGGATGAGCCTGTTGGTGCTGACTTCAAGTCTGACGCTTTACCTACTGTTAAGAAATAAAAGATGTTAAGCTATCATAAACAGACTTACATTGAATCGAAAGAACCATATGTCGCTTTTTATATACTCACAGCCACAAATCTATCAATTTTAGTTTGATTGGGTTTGTTATTTGACAACCCTATTTAAGAAAATTTCTCAAAATCCTGACGAGATGGAGCAAATTTGAAATCAGATTCAGAATCAGCATGACAAAAGATATAAATTACATGGATTGGTGTATAAGAAAACTAAATTGTGTTGAACTATGTTAGCGGAGAATTGGAAAATATGTTTATAGTAGGAAGATAGGGGGCTGGGATTAATGAGAAATATTCTTACAGGAATAACGAGATGGGGAATTAGATTGGAACATAAGATTAAAATGGAACCAAGATTATTATTGATAAGCACTTTTTGGAGGCACCTGTATCGAAAAACGGAGGTTTTCGAAAAATGTGTGTTGAAATGGAATAACCCACACCTATTAATCTGATTTCAATAAATTTGATAACATAAATAAACTTGATATATTTGAATTTGATAAATTTGATTCTTGCTGTTTAGTCTACAAACAATGTGAATTTCACTGAGACTAAATGACGAAAATGCGCCATTTCTAAACTGAAAATATGCAGCTGAATTTTGTATACGTATAGTTTCTTGTAGCGCATACACAACTGCATTTTTCGATTTCAATACCTACACTAGAATGAAATGTTGCGACGTCTGAATTTGAAACGTTTTCCGAAAGATCTCTGGAAATGTTGTGTAGCTAAAGAACTGAAATAAACTCTGTCAGATAGCGTTTCATGCATTCTTTTATTCTTTACTTCAAACAATATTTTGTAAATTGAAGACTTGACCTTATGATTTTGCACATTTTATGGGTCTTTTCCAAACATCCTTTAGTAGTCAAGCAATATAGGCCATTTCAATAATCGAATTTATTTTTG
>WYDF02053783.1:0-12006 GCA_009867245.2 Adranes taylori
TATAATGGAGCACGTAAAAAAGATAATACATTATATATATATATATATATATATATATATATTTTATATATATATATATAAATCGATTCGCGATTTCCATTTACTAGCAATATATATATATATATATATATATAGCCAGTAAATATATATAATTGCTTAGGATGATTCCATTTACATTAGCAAAATAACACGTAAAAATAGCGAACTAAAGATAATTTGATTTCTGATATTAATTTGTTCTTTTGATTGGATTTTGGCTTCTCTTTTGTTTCTCCATAATGTTAGTAGACTTAAATGGGTGAGTGATGAATGTTTAATGACGAGACTGTAGGTTGATCCAACAAGTTGACATGATGAAGACGTGAAAATAATGGTGAAATAAATGGTTGAAGTTACGATTTAAATGTTGACTGAAAAAAATGAATTCGTTGTACAGATGAAGGCTTTTATTCGCTGTCGCCGATATAATAATGGAACAGACGGCGGACTCTTCACGTGTTACTGGTGTTCTGTCTCTGCCATCCTCGTTGTCTCGGTGCGTTGGATAGTTGATCTTCCTCTTCCACTGCCGTTGACGTTCTTGATTTCCCATTGACGAAGGGTTATGAAATATAGATATGAGCGAATGAAATGAGACGTGAGTGACGAGTGAATGAAAGATTCTGCAGTAAATTACTGAATGTTTATACCTAACCTGATGTTATGGAATTTTGCTATTGACCGTACTTGAATTTAATTGATATTTAGATAATATAATAAGCGATTTGTCGTGGCGCTTACTTAGTTGCCGATCAGATTTAAAACAGCAAATTAGGTCATTCTACAAGAATAAGTTTAGCCATTTAATAGAGACTTATTCTATTTGAAATGTGTGAAACGCTCACTCGATAACAACTAGTAAAGACCCGCGTCTAATTGGCGATAGATTTAGTGGATTTTTTATATGAAATTAACTAAGAAGCGACTTTTGGCGTTCGGCTGGGTGGCGACACCTTTCATCATCGCCGGCGGCACTTGGGCGTGACTTGAAAGAAATTTCTGCTAAAATCTTTGAGAAGTGTAACGTTTCCACCAACGGAAAGCATTCTTTAATCCGTTATAAATCTTAAGAATCAAAGTTGTGTAGCTTTGCTGCCAAGAGTCTACGAAAACGCAAGTTACTCCTCTCATCAGAATAGATTGCAAGCGAAGATCGCAAAATAGCTACCTCTGTAAATGTATAATTCGCGAATGAAAATAAGCAGGTATTTAAATTGACAAGTTCTACGGAAATAAATCCGCGTACAAAATACGCATGGATGTGCCTGTGTGTGAAAGCTCGCTTCACCCCATCTGAGTCTGAAACAACATAATGAAATAATATTTTTCGGTATGAATATAAATGTGTGAGTATGTCTCGCTGGTCGAGACATCACGAACGATCGGAGCTGTTCGTATTACAAGGCTGTAGCAGGCTGTATCTGGCCTTCCCGCTAATCTGTTCTGAATGTGTGCGTGCAATATCTGCTTTGGCATATTATAAGATTTTTCTATACATGGAATGTTCATTGATGATAAATCTCTGTATTTTTCTCTCGTTATTAAATTATATATTATTAAATTTAATTTAATTGGTCGATTTATATTATACTAGAGGATTATTTACTCTGTTCATTAATTAGTTGAATTAATATGCATGGAGTATGTTAATCCGATATCAAGTTCGAAAATTATTAATTTCATTACTATTAATTACATAACTTTCAAGGACAAACAATACTCCATTTTTAGGCTATTCTTAGTTGATCATATATAAATATAGTTTTGTAAAATATCTAGTTAATTTTATACAGCGGGCATAATTACCGTACAGGATATTCTTTTAGTGACCTAAATAATGTGACCTAAATAAGTAATTTCTTTTTTAAGAAATTCACATTTATCAAGTTGGATTTTAAGGTTTGCTTGCTGAAATCTATCGAAAACTTCTCTAAGCTTTTTGATATGTTTAGTTAAATATGTAGCAAAAATATTGATATGGTCAAGAGAGGTAAGACATTTTTCATTTTGAATGCCTTTTAGAGTTACTTTTCATGACACTTTGAAAAAGTTGCAGGGGCATTTTTAAGACCAAATTGCAGAATGCAATTTGGTGATAACCTGAGGCAAGGTCAAGTGTTGTATACTATTGAAAGCGGCCTAATTTATCAAGAATAGAACTGATATTTGGAATTGGGTAGTTATCTTCCAATATTTGATTGTTAAAATCTCTGAAATCATCACAAAGTCGAAATTTTTGAACATCGATTTTATCAAGATGATTTGGTATCACTATGACTGGACACGATCATGGTAAGCATGATAGTAAACGACTATGGTAAACATGATGGACGTATAATATTTTGATTTATACATAATTGCGGAATTTGCATAATTGAGAAAAATGCGAAATTTGAGATAGCTTAGCTACCTCACATAAATTAAATTAACTAGGTTTGCACCAAATTTCAGAAAATGTTTAGAATGGTGCTTGAATTTTGTATATTTTTTTGTTTTGTTCTACGTCAAACAATAGTTCTAAATAAATTTAAGACCAATTTTAAATTCCAGGTGTAGGATCCTTAATTTTATTTTATTTATACTGCATTGTATTTTAGAATATCCAATAATGAAATATGTGTTATTTTTTCATTTTCTCTGAAATTACTGAACTTTTTGCTTCTACATGAAACGGGCTTGAATATCGATATTAAATATATGAACACCCAGTACTTATATATATTTTCCTTTTCCGGTGTAAGTAGCCTAGACTGGACTACCTATATGTGTCCATTGAGAATAGACTAACACATTGTGCAGTATATCCTGTGTGCTATCCAGAACCAAGGTTCTTAATGTTCGGCGAACGTGATCAGAAATAACGACTCCTACGATCTATGGCCGGAGAGTTTAGATATTAGGGTTGCCGTATACATGTTTTGCGCTATAATAAATTTATTAAATATTTTTTGCTCTCATAATACATACTTTATTTTCTAATATATTATTTGGAAATGGATTCGAAATTAATATACAATTGTTATTTGTGTCTTTGATTAAAAAACCTCGCTCGGGATTCGATCCCGAATCTCGCAATTTCCGGTCGAGTGTTCGATCCATTTAAACTAGCGGGGTGATAATTTCAAAGAACGAGCTATCCCTGTATGTGTTAAATGTTTGTAAATGTCGTTTACGATATGTTTCTATTATAAACAAGAATTGTAGAACACGACACCTCTGTCAGCTCACTAATCGTGCATCTTTCGAGCAGGTGGCTCCACTTGTCTTGTTTTCTTAATATATTAAATTCTATTTAATGCGGTATATAATCCAGCCAGGGGTTATTTTTTCAAAGACACAAATATTAATTGTATTTTAATTTCGAATCAATTATATTATATGGCCATTCGTATAATATAAGTGATTATTAGTAATTGATTATAATTGAATATAGTCGTTATTAAGCATGTAATTGTTTTAAATGGAAATTTTTTAAAACAAAATTTTTGGATTATAAAAATTTAAAATATATAATTTTCAAAATAGACTAAAATGTATAATATAAAATTATTATTATTATAGTTTTCTTGATAAATTTTCGATAGAATTTCTTTTTTGGTGGGTTGGCGATAGGCACTTCGATATTATAATAAAATATTTTGACACATTTAATTGCGTGAAAGTTTTTCAAAATGATGCCGATGGTATTTCTTTTTTGGCGATATGACAATTAGATAACTTAATATTAAAACAAATTATTTTGACACATATATTGCGTGAATGTGATTTGAAATGTAAAAATTGTACAAAATAAAATTTTTAAATTTACAATATTAAACATAATTTTTATACAATAAAAATTACAAATATATACTAATTATTAAAATATAAAGTTTTTAAAAGATATAATCTTCAAAATGTGAAAATGGATTTCACCTTACTAATTTAACCCACCCATCTATTAAAAGGGATTGAAAATATAATTTAATAAATCAAAAATGTACCTAGGAGATACTTCGTTAATTTAATAACTTAATAATTTATTTCTTTAATATAAATTAATTTATAATTTTGAGTTAAATCGAATCAGCATAACACATAAAATAATGAAACTCAGTATTTTGTTTAATCAATATATTCATGAAAAAATAATTAGCATGCGATAAATTTTAACACCAATTCTCTAAATAAAATAAAATAATTGCCAAGGAACAATTTTGCAATACAATTTTTTTTTAATTATATAGGTATTTTTTTACATATAAATACTTTTAAAAGATAATAAATACTTGAATTGTAAAATGTTTTAAATATATACAAGTTATTAAAATATAAGTTTCCTGAAATATATAGTTTTTAAAATAGTGATTTTTTACATTATATACATTTTTACATAATTTTTTTTATTATTATATATTTTATTTTTTGACAAGTTAGCGATGGCTTTTTTTGCATCTTTGGCCTTTAGCCTATTTCATTTGAAAACAAAATGTTTTGACACAAATTATGCGTGAACTAATTTTCAAGTAATTATCAAAATAATTTATTTTTAGTTCCTGTACAATCGTGAGATATATGGTGTAGGTGCTATTCGGATTCTTTGTCTTGTAAAATTTCTCGTAGGTTTACACTTTTCTAAGTTTCTTTTTTACTTATTGTAAAATTATTTATTATGTATTTATTTATTTTTTAACATTTATCATCATGACATATATGGTGCCGAAACTGGGTTTATTTTTTACATAATTCGTTGTAATTTTGAAACTTAATCTTTTTGTGGCGTTTTAATGAAATACCACAATATTTATTTTTAATATTTACCAAATATATAATATATTATATATTTGGTAACCTCATATGAAGTAGTAACAGATAACGTCTAAGGCCGTGTTCGGCTGAGCGGAAAAAAAGGAACACAAAGGACATTTTCTTTGTAGGCTGGCTCAAAACTAGTAGAGATAAGGTTGATTTGTTGATGATGCATTCTAGCAATTTAGTTGATAATATTGACTTAACATTATTATTTATTCAGGACCTATTTTCCCGCTAAAAGTTCTGTTTTTAAGGTCTGCTTAATTGTTGAAGGGATTGGCTTTGTTTGTTTACAAGATTTCATATGTTCAAAGATAAAGAGCTGAATCCGTTTTTGTTTAATTGGGATATAGCATGAAAAACATTTATTTAATTTTGAAACGGAAAATAAAGCGTATAGTATCTAGATACAATAATAAGGCACTATTATGTAGGCTATGTTGTTTTTAAGTGTCCTATTCTACTGCATATGAGACATAGAAACAATATTTACATAAATGACAAATAAATTAATGTTTCTGAGCTTAGTGTTGTTGGAGAGCACGTATTTATGTTGATGCATATGTAATGAGCCTATATTTAAGAGAGACGTGTTATTTTAATGTACATAGCGTAAAAATTTCATAAACAGATGTATGGCAGATCATTTCTTGTTTAAGCATATGTGTAGGTATTTTCTAAATGTCTTTTATTTATACAAGATATTTAAAAGAAACATACGGAAGGCTTTTTCGAGAAAATTGATCGTAAAGATGGCAAAACAAAAAACACTTACTCGAAAAAATGCTTTAAATACACATAGATGTAGTCGCAATATAGCATCTAACAAAGTATAGCAATCTAAAACGATTCCTAAGATATCGTCACGTTGCTGTTGGGAAAGTATAGTGGAGTGGGTTTGTACTTGCAAAATATATTCTACTTTACGGATTTCATCCAGCCAACTATTAAAAACGGATCGAAAATATAAGTAAATAATTGATTTTTATTATTGTGAATTAATTTATCACACTCAAGAATATAACACAAAGAATAATAAAACTTAATATTATTATTCAATATATTCATAGAAATAAATATTAGCATGCGATAAATTTTAATAGCAATTCTCAAGTACATAAAACAATTACCAATAAGAACCAAGCGGTTCATTTATTTGCTTATAAGTTTCATTAGTCTTTGACATAAATGAGTCACATGGATCAATATAGAAAGTAATGTGTTTGAGATTTTCAAACTGTTCAATAAATATTTCTTATAATAACTTACATTTGAGCTGCAGATATTTATACTATACTTAGTTCAACTGAACTCAAATTTCAAGATTCAACTGAACTCTGCAGTGAATTGAAATGGAAGACGTATTCGCTTTTATTACAGATGCTTCTTCCACTTACAACTTTTCGTCAGCTTACTGCCAGCTGAGAGTTGTTCTTACAGTTTCCAGAAGCTCCCCGTCTCATTTGTTCCTATTAAAAACTATCTATTTTATTGCTCCTACTTTTCCCACTCTAGCTTCTGCTGTCAATAAGCACCTCGTAGAATAAGTCAAAATTTCTTAAATTGATTAAACTTTAGTTATTCTATAATAAATGAAGTTTATTAGTTTTCAATTTATTCTAGAATAAGTGATGTTTAATCAGTTATCTTATTCTAGAATAAGGGAAGTTTATTAACTTTCACTTATTCTAGAATAAATGAAGCTTAATTAGTTTAACAAATTTTGTAACAGACATATAAGAGTTTGCTCCGATTAACAGACAAATTGTTTATGAGTTATCAAAGTTTCTTAAATTGATTAAACTTCACTTATTCTAGAATCAGTGAAGTTTTATCATTTTAAGTAATTTTGATAACAGACAAACAAGATTTTGATCAGATTAACAGACAGTCCTTTATGGCATAGCAAAATTTCTTAAATTGAACTTCACTTATTCTAGAATAAGTGAAGTTGATTAACATTCAATTTTTTCTAGAAGAAGTGAATTTTAGTTTCTTATTCTACTATAAGTGAAGTTTATTAACTTTCACTTATTCTAGATTAAGTGAAACTTAATCAATTTAAGAAATTTTATAAGAGAGCGACAAGAGTTTGATCTGATTAACAGACAAATCGGTTATGACTTATCATTTCTTAAATTGATTAAAATTCACTTATTCTAGAATAAGTAAATATTTCTTAAATTGACTAAACATTTCTTATTCTAGAATCAGTGAAGTTTAATGGTATTAAGAAATTTTGATAACAGGGAGTCAATATTTTGGTCTGATTAACAAACAAATTAGTTATGATTTATCAATATTTCATAAATTGATTAAACGTACCTTATTCTTGAATAAGTAAAAGTTTCTTAAATTGCTTAAACATTACTTATTCTAGAATCAGTGAAGTTTAATCGTTTTAAGAAATTTTCATAACAAACAGACAAGATTTAAATCAGTTTAACAGACTGTTAGGACAGAATCAGGACTTATCAAAATTTATTAAATTGATTAAACTTTACTTATTCTAGAATAAACGAAGTTCATTAACTTTAAATTTATTCCAGAATAAGTGAAGTTTATTAACTTTCACTTATTCCAGTATAAAAAAAGTTTAATGAATTAAGAAATTTGGTAACAGGCCGATAAGATTGTGATCCGATTAACAGATAAATCGGTTATGACATGATTTTTTGTAACTTGATTAATCTTCACTTATTCTAGAATATATGAAGTTTATTAACTTCCAATTTATTCTAGAATAAGTGAAGTTTAATTGCTTATTATAGAATAATTGAAGTTATTAACTTTCACTTATTCTAGATTAAGTGAAGTTTAATCAATTTAGAAATTTTATAACTCCGACAAGATTTTGATCTGATTAACAGACAAATCGTTTATGACTTTTGATAACAGACAGACAAAATTTAGATCAGATTAACAGACTGTTTTCACTGAACCAAGTTATGACTTACTAAAATTTCTTAAATTGATTAAACTTTACTTTTTCTAGAATTAACTAGGTTTATTAACTTTCTCGTATTCTAGTATCAGTGAAGTTTAATCAGTTTAAGAAATTTTTATAACAGAGACAAGATTTTGACCTGAATAACAAACAAGTCGGTTATGACTTATCAAAATTTCTTAAATTGATTAAACTTCACTTATTCTAGAATATGCAAAATTTCTTAAAGTTATAAAATTTTACTTATTGTAGAATCTCTGATGTTTAATCATTTTAAGAAATTTTGATAACAGACTGACAAGATTTTGTTCCGATTAAGAGACTCTTCGGTTATGACGTACTAAAATTTCTCAAACTGATTAAACTTCACTTATTCTAGAATAAGTGAAGTTTAATCAATTTGAGAAATTTTGATAACTGACAAACAAGTTTTCGATCAGATTAACAATTGTCTTATCAAAATTTATCAGATTAACAGACAACAAAATTTCTTAAATTGACTAAACTTTACTTCAGTGAAGTTTCAGTGAAGTTTAATTATGTTAAGAAATTTTGATAACAGACAGAGAAGATTTTGATCTGATTAACAAACAAGTCGGTTATGACTTATCAAAATTTCTTATATTGTTTAACCTTTAGTTATTCTAGCAATTAGATTATCATAATTAACTTTAACAAAATAAATTTAGCTTTAGAAATTATTTTATGAAATTAATTAACTTTTTTTTAAAATATTTCTACTGTATTCAAAAATTATTTAAAAACTGATAAATAGAATCGTGCTTATAGCAAATATTCGATCACTGCTGGATCCAACCTCTTCAAATGTCGGTTGTGGGATTTTACTTCTTGAAAGTTGACCCCATGAGACAGGTTATGGAATTTTTAAAATTTAAATATTTTTCTTTGACGATATTGATAGGATTTCAATAATTTCTTTAAAAATATAACTTGTCTAAGCATTATATTTACAATATTTGGAGTTATTATGTATAACTTATTAAATATGTAAAATTATTTGAGTTGGGCAATTTAATCGGTTAACTTATTTTTGGAAATTTAAATTTTGAATATCGAAATGTAGAAGAACTGTCAAATTAATTTTTGCAATAGAGGCGCAGGACCTACTTTCGCTCTCAACGTATTCCGATGTTAAGTTCATTGTTTGTCTTCAACATGGCGGAGCAAACATGCAAAATGAAAAATTTTTAATTAAAGAAACTCATTATACATTTAAATATTTTTAAAACTTCAATCATAATGTTAAATTAAAGTCAAATTTCTATTAATTAAATAACTTTTCCAAATTCGGTCAAACCAATTCTATTTGGATTAAATTTGTAGTTTTTTAGCCGATTAAGCTGCAATCATTAACATTTTTATAATATTTTCGTGCTGATGGTAAAAGTTACTATGTCACTTTTAAGGGCAGAAAGTAACTTTTAACTGTGAATTTTATTTTGTTATTTATGTATTTTGTTTTTAACTGTACTTTACTGTCAACTGTCAAACATAAAAGCAATTTTATGTTTTAATTGCTTTTAGTTAAAGTACTGCACTGATATAATTTATTTAGTATATTGTTTGTGAATACATTGACATAAACTTTTTGTAATTTGGGAGCAGACAATAAATCTAACAATTCATTGCACAGAAAGCACGAACTGCACAGAAAGTAAGAGTTGAGTAGTATATACATAAGCTACTCAACGAAGAAGGGGGCTGCAAGCAAGATGGTGACGGTTTGAAAGTCTAGAAATCTTGAAGTCTAGAAGTCTGGAAATCAAACTGGTTTGGGTTGTTTAGTTAGTATTATTATAATCGAAATGGATTGGATTGAACGAAATTGTGTCTGAATTATAAGTACACCGCGCTGGGATTTGAACCGGCTACTTACACAGTGAATATATTAGAACGCAATGGCGCTACCTGGTCGTATTGCAATAAATGTGATGAAAGTTGATCCTTAAAACTAATACTTTTAAAATTTTCCAAATATCTCTTGTAATTTGTAGTTTTTATATTCATTCAGAAAATATTATTATTTTAATGCAACCGTTCTGAAAATGACGCACATATACAAGTATTAGAAAATAAGGTATACATTTTAAAATATTTCGAAAATACGAAAGGTTATAAAGGAGAAGGCCCCACATTCCGCCATAATTTTAGCTATTTGCGAAGTGAAATACCTTAGCGAATTGCCTCATTGTCAGCGCGTTGCGCCTCAACACCTTTGCATTCAAACAGCTGAACAAGGAGACACGACAGCTCTCGTGAGTGCACTTCAATTTTAACGCTATGTTTGTTGCTTGCTGCGTCTTGAGAACAACGCCAGTTCATACTACTAAAATGCTTTCATTTTGAAGTGATTCAGTAGCGTAGGAAACTAAAGTATTGCATGTTTTTTAGGAGTAAAACTTTAAGAAGTGACTGAAAAAATACGCTTAGTGATAACTAATATCAGACTCTAATAACTACTATAAGACTGAAAAATAACTCGACTTTAGAATGTTCAGAACTGAAAGATTTAAAATACATTTATAAAGTGGAAATGATTTCAATATAGGATGATTTATGACACAAGAGAGATAAATAAGCAGAGGTCGTAACAATGAGAAAAACCTTTTCAGATTATTAAACTGAAATGATAAAGAAACCGCAAGATAGATCCAGAAGAAGATCCAGATATATCCGTGACTGAATTCAATGCCACAACTGAGATTGAAAACAATTAAATAGCCGCACACAACTGAACACAAATTGAAGTCATGTCTGAAATATGACTACCTCGTTAGTTAATTAGCTCACGAGTGCAAGAAGAAAATAGTTCATGCCCATTCTTCTAAAAAGAGTTTCGAACACACTAGATTTTTGCCAGCCATGCACACATATTGAATGTCGAACAAGATTTGTTAGGAATGACCAACCTACTAGACATTAAAGTTACTCAATAAAAAATGGATCTATCGATTACAACAAACCGATAGTTCCAATTTTTGTACACTACGAGAAAATCATGTTCCGTTATTTAAAATAATTGAATAGAAATATATAAATATTATTAAACATACCTGCGAGAAACCGAAAGATCCTGTAAATTCGTATTATTATTTACAGGCATTGATGCATCCTTTTATTGCATCAATGCATTCTGTAAAACTCATACTTACTAAAACAACAAAATAACAAAATATATTACATCACAAAAAAAATAAACTAATTACAATTGAAGCTACCCCAACAAAAACCTAAAATCAGCCTAAAAAAAAAAAAGACGCGTTCATAGCAAGTTTCACAGCACCCCACTAAAGACGCTTGCACATGGTTTTCTTTGTTTAACAATAGCTTTTATTAGTGTCCGACTTTCTTCTTCCCCTTCCTCTCCCAAACTTATTTTAATGGGTACTGCTTTTTTCTGGTCTTCCCTCCGCACTACATTTGTACAACTATTTGCCCAGTGCTCCCATGTTTTTTTCCTCTCATTTCCACATGACACACAAGTTTTCACTCTCAGACATTCAATATCTATTACCTCACACCTCACTGCCACACCTAAATTTTGCAAGTATTCTTTTCGCTCCTTCACTCACATCTCTCGCAATTAAATTTTCAAGCATTCTTTCATACTGTTGTATATATTTATACTTCTTACTATATTTGTTTAATTTTGACTTGCTGCTCCTGTCTTTCCGCTCCTTTCATACGTTCTACAAAATTCCACAGTACGTGTCTACCAGCAGCTATCATTCTTCTTACTTCTCCTAGCCACTAGCCAACCCTTTCATACAATGCTTTTCTCTCAATGCCCATATTATCCCTATAATCTCTCTGTCCATTGTTTTATATCCAAACCTACCGCACTTTCACTCTCTCGTATATCCACTTTCATTTCTACTTTGACAATTTTTTGCCGTTTCTTTCCACCACTTCATTCATTTGTCTGTTGTATTATGATATATTCCGGGGTTGACTTCTCTAACCCCATAATTGTGTACATTTTCTATTTCATATTGTTCTTCAGTTCCCCATATTTCCGCACCATACATTGCAATTCCTTTCTCATAAGCTTTCATAATTGCCACTATTACGTTTATAGTACCTGAATACTTGCTCTATTTGCATTTGCAAGGAGTGGACCACTGAAGGAACATATAAGGTACGTTGTCAAAAAAAGTAATGTTGCAATGGAAAGGATGAACTGCGTATGGGCCATTTCATTCTTTCCA
>WYDF02053794.1:0-12006 GCA_009867245.2 Adranes taylori
TCCGTCTGAGGATTGTACTAGAATCAAACAAGATAATACCTGACAATCAATTCGGATTTAGAGCATTTCGCTCTACTGCAAACTCTGCTTACCAACCTATTCGCACTACACGAAGAGTATGTGCCAGATGTAGTAGTAAAGATAAGCAAATTCGCACAGAATTGATTTTTATACAGTCTGCAATGTACCGTTTCGTTTAGCGAAAACAAATGCTTCCAGGACTATTATAATGGGATAAAACAAAAGAAAATATTTCAACAAAAATAATTAAAAACTTTTCACAACAGAGATACGTTGTAGGAGTTCCCTTTTGTAGAATTTCATTGATCTACCGAGGAAGTGAAAATATGTCAGGTTACATACGAATGTATCATTTTCAAACCCATTAAAAGAATCATGAAAAACCAAATTTTTTTATTTTTTGTGCAACGTGAGTAAAATAAGTTAGCAAAATAGTTATTGAAGTAGAAAACAAATCACTTTGCACAGTTTGCACTGAAAATGTTATATTCTGTGTAACAGAAAGAAACATTTTCAGCCAATACACAAAAATCTTTGTTTTTTATTACTCCTTGTTTCGAAAACCCTAATCAGGATGACAGTGAGTGTATAAATAATTAAACATTAATTCCTGATTTTAGTGATGAATAATTGATTACAAAAAGTTTATATAAGTATCAATCAGTCATAATGCGGTAAGAGAAAGATGTTCGCATTAGATAAAATTATCACTTATCAAGTTCATATTGATTAAAATATGCTTATATGCTCAATGAAATGCATTCAAAAGCTTTAGAGAAGAACTTAATGGGTATAGCAATTTTTTATTGTTGCCATATATTAATATAAAACCACACTGAGGAAAGGATCAGTTAAATTAATAATTTTAAAATAACATCAGTACTTTTGGAGAATTTAATGATGGATTTACAGAAATAATTATCAATATATAAAATTTTCTATCGTGTTTGCCAGTTTCGCCTTTTTTATTATAATGTGTTTGTTGCAAATTAAAAACTATATCTTATTTCAGCACAATGATTTTATAGCGCCTTATTATAGTCTCCCAACAACTAGAATAAAATCAGAGTTGGGACAGTCTCCATCGAGGGCAGGAAACCCAGAATCTGGAATGTAGCTTCATACAAGTCTAAAACATCTGAAGAGCATTTTTTTCAAATATTCATTAAAAACCCAATTGCTAAGTATCAATTAAGCAAACCAATTCTATATTGCTTCGTAAAAAAGAGATTAGTGTCGCTTATGTTGAATACAATTTTTAGGCAAAATTCTCGGTCCACTCTTTTCGATAAAAGTATTGTATTCTATTATAATTAGGTACTCAAGACTACCCGGAGCAGAGTGTTGTGAACCAGTTTTCTACAAATAATTTGAAATAATTAGAACAATATATCAACTAATTCCCAAAATAATCTCGATATAGTGAATGGTACTTTTCCCTGATTCTTCACAATTTGACGGACATTGTAAATTTGCGTTCTTTTGCCCTTTCCAGAGGATAATCTGTATTGTTCTAAAAATATCTTTAGCAGTTTTGTCTCGAAAATTAGTTTTTTAGTCTGTTACGAATGACTATCATGGCTACAAACAAACCTTTACTTTCACACAGTTAAGAAATGAAAGAAGAATTTCTAATTTGATTTCAATAATATTCTGCCAAATGGAATTCATGGAAAAGCTGGAAATGGTTTATAAGTATCGCTACCAAATAAAAAGTTAGAATGTCGAGAATTCTATATATTACATGCTTCTACGCATGAATGGTGTCTACTCCTGTCAGCTAAAGTGTTACATCAAACACCATCGGTGCATGTTTCATATCACATTTTAGAAAACAATGAAATCACCCGGCGTCTGTAATTATGTAAATATTTAAATTTCAAAATCATTTTGACATAGCGGCATACATTAAATAAATTAAGAATGGTTCCATTTAAATTTTAATTAAAGTAGACTATCTAGTTAACGTTTGATTTGATATTTTTATCGTAGAATAATTATAAGTATTGGAAGACATTTAATATTGGAATGATTGTATTAAGTTTGTGTGTCCTTTTTCAGTTTGAGCTGAGGCAAAGTACAACTTTTCATTCTAAAAATAAAATATGGTTCATATATAGATTTTATTCCTCTAGCTCTCGTAATTTTCCTAATACTAGTTTTCCCTTTACAATTCCTGTAACATGTAGTGTTTACCAATTTCCTACAAATTCCAATGAACAAATTCCATGTACAGTTCCTGTATATGGAATATTATAAATAAGGTTTGATATTTTATTTTATGGAATTTTTGTTTTTACTTTTGTATAAATTTTATTTACATTGTTATAGTTATGTTTATGACATTGAACTATATTTATGACATACTTCAATATTGTTTTTTAGGCAAGTTGAAATATTTTCTGGAATATTTTTTATGTACGTATAACTTTATACTTATATCATTTGTATTTTATATATTACATAATTTGTAAGTTTCAACATGTAACGAAAATAAATAAATCTGAGTTTCTGACTAAGGAGGGGACTAGTCTCCGAAATGTTAAATGAGTTTTTAATTTAATTTAATTACTATTCAAATCCCGATCAGATACTCAAGAATCTAAAAAATTATTGGTTGGCAGCTGGAAGCTGTTCAAGTTTTAAAGAAGATATCATCATTGTTAGAAAAAATAGCAAAGGAGAAAAACTGTCAGATCTTTTTATTAACATGCAGAACAAATTCAATCATTTGGATATGACAAAATTTTCATGAACAGAAGAAGAGGAAATTCTGGAAATGCAGAACAACCGAACTCTTCGAATTAAATTCAGAGATGAGGAGTTAAGTAATTTTTGGCTAGAAGTAGCAAAAAAAATTCCAATATTCTCAATAAAAGCTTTAATTGTGCTATTGCTTATTTTCACCTCTTATTTATGTGAATTAGGTTTTCCAGCTGTAAAAGAGATAAAAGGCAAAAAGCGAGTGATGCTTTAATCTGTTGAAGAGGAACTAAGAGTGCCTTATCGAAAATTAGGCCACGTATAAAATAACTGTGCTCTGAACACCAGGCGCATATCTCTTACTAAAAAACAATTTACTATAAAAGTTGTTTCAATCAAATTTGAGTTATATATTTATTATTAATCTAGTTATGTACATATTGTCACGTTATTTTTAGGGCGGAGGGTTGTTCTCTCCGACGTGGCATTGGTGAGAGGGGACTTCTATATGGGTTAGCGTAACAAACCCCTGCTCACAATTATAAGTACCCGAACTCCTTCGTTATTCTATAAAATAGCATTTTAGTTTAGCTACTTCTAGCAAAATTATTAATTGAATAATTGATGCGGAAAGATCTAATCTAAATCCCCCAGTAAGCCCACTTAATTTAGAATAAAACACTATGCCGGACCATCGCTAAGTTGGACACGTCCTTTATACTTAATTATGCCTTTCGTGGTTGAGTAATTACTGGTAAATTTAATCCTTAACGATAGTCATAAGCCTTAATAATTCAGGCAGCAGAAATGAAACAGTCATTAAACATAATTAAATTGTATTGGTCGTTAAAAATGTTTACATACAATACAGTGACATGCTCATTCATTCCCATACGTAAAATAAAATATTCAACGCTTTGTAATTAATAAAATAAATCAACACTTAAAAAGTGACTTTATGATTTGTTCAGTTTAAACTTGTTACTAATTTAACTCGACTTTACTTTATTCATCAAAATTATACTCAAATTTATCTGAATTATTTCCAAAAATATTAATACTAAGTACTGCGTTACATTAGACGAATGCATAATAAAATACTTAATAAATTTATGATCACACTTTAATCAGATATACCTTTTTTTTATTTAATTATTAATCTAATATTATTTTATTCCGAATTATTTATTTCGCTACTTAGTTCGACATTATAACGTTGGGCAAACGCTCAAAATTACTCTCCCTTCCCGCTGTTGGTCAACCCTTTTTATACATATCACGTCCCCTTCCACAATCCGATATGCATATTTTTCAGCATGATTAATTTGTATCTCATTAGCGCATTCTAGAATATTTTCTATAATACCTGTGTGACATCGGACAATGGACTTTGTTCCCATGAATAGCTTCTCATGTACAATTGATTTGTTTAAGATGTACTTAATTAGCATTGGGTGTAATCAATAACTAATATTGATCTTCGTACTTAGATCATAAAATAGAGCTATAGTAAGTTACCCGATGACGGTCCCCTTACCTAAAACCTTATTTTCAATGCTAAACCTTTTTTGGCCCCTAATTATTTTAACGTATTTACCATATTTGTGAGTACTTAATGCTCAATCCTTTTACATCAACCTAACTAGAAACGTGGACAAATCTCAACCTTATAATATATCATTATTTTCATATCTTTCATTGTTAAAGAATTTCTTACCAGGATAAAGATCCACACGAAAATATAGCGTAGCGAAAATATAAGGGTTCAAGTAAATATAAAATTAGAGAAATTCAGAGATACTTATGCCAAGGGCAGAAGGAATAAAATTGCATTAAAGTAGAATTCCGGCGTAACTAGTTGGTAACCCAATCTCAAATTAATACTTTTAAACACTTAAAGTTTACGCAAGAAAAATATATTAGTTTCACACGCGCTGGCATGCAAAGGAAGTAATGACATTCCTTTGTAAGTCATTTACCAATGTTAAGTATCAGTTGGGGCTTTTGCTAGGGGACATTCCTGAACGAAGTAATATAAGTGAGCCTATTAGCGCTGAATTGAAAGTTAGAAGTGATGTCGATCAGTTCACGTTAAACTTGATTCTTTCCATAACTACTTCGATAAGATTCAGTGAAATGCTGTCTGTCGTCGAGACGAGAATGTAACATTTTTAATTTAATTATAATCTTTAAAGAATGGTACAAAGGTTGATCAAAAGATCTAAAGTCCATAGATTAAAATAAGTATTTGATTTATTATTAATTATCTTTGACTTGTCTCTAGTAATTATTAATCTTTATTCAAATAAACTAACTCTAGTTAGTTTATTTGACCCTACGCGTACCCTACAACTACGAATCACTGCTGCTTGAGAATTACTGCTGTGCACAATATGGTATGATCCAAATATGATATGATGGTATGAAATTTTACCGAGATCCATTCCAATGTTACCACTATTGTAACCTATATTCATGACTCTAACTTTCTAGTGAAAGGCAGTAGTGTCCAACTTGAGTTTAAAAGTCAGTATGGTCTATAAAACAATATTAGAATGGTCAAAAATTAAATGTATATTTGTAAATGCAGAAAACACATGATACATCATAGTATCTATTTTCGTGCCTATACAACCTCTCAATTTAAATTAAATTCTAATTACAACCTAATAAAATCTGACTGTAAAAATGTTAGGTGGTTATTTGGATGTAAATGTAAAATGGTTTTCATATATGGCCTTTTTGTGGGATAAACTTTATTAAAATTTGTTACTTCTTGAAACCTTTGTCATCTTACTGGAGCATTGATATTTTAAAATATCTGTATTATGGAAATTTTTATACTACCTTAACAAACGGAATAATGTTTTGGAGCTTGTAAGTCGATTTTAATATTGATAGTCAAACAAGTTGCAAACCTGTTTTCAATTGAGTATTAAATTGTTTATTAGCAGATGAAAATGAAGATGAGCGCTGCGGATATCGATCACCGTAAATTACTTAAAATAAAATAAATGAATTTTATAATCTGTATTTTAGTAGAGGTACCCCTACAAAATTATATTAAACAATAACTTATAATATATGTACCTACATATGTCAGTAATATTATTTCTAACTTTAATCACTAAAGTATAAATGGAGACTAATGAGCAATTCTATGTTTCTTAGAAAACCTTTCACATAAATAGAATTTTCTTATAAGCTATTAGAAGAACGCGTTGTAGCGTTTAATTTTTTATGCAAATATAGGATAATAAATATTTTAATGATATATTTATAGTACATAGTAAAAAGTACTTGCGCTAAAGTAGTTTCAATTTTAGACTATCTCCATAGCAGAATCTAGAGCCATTTTAAATAAGCTCGATCGTTTGGAAGACATCTAATAATAATATGAGAGCAATGTCACACTATATTCACGCTTAAAGTAGGTGTGATTTTGCATTCCTAGTCTATTATTATTGAAACTTTATATATTATCATCTTTGTCAGTTGGTGTTATTTGCTGTTTTATCACATATATTATCTATTTTATGTTATCGTTTTCGTTTCATTGACAAGCGCATAGATAATTGCATTATATACAATGTGAAATCACATTCATTTTATAATTTATAAGCACTAGAATTGATGTGGGTATAATACAGAAATTAAAAGTTAATGTAATTATTGGTTATCTAATTAGGTATACCCGTTATAACCCACACAACTAATACTGTTCAGGACAGAATTTTAATAATGTAATAAAAGAAAATTTTGAAAACTTTGGAGATAATTCGTTTATAGTTGATCTGCTTAATTGGGCTCAGATTTTATGTAGTGTTAGGTAGCGTCCACCTGACCAATCTGGGCGTCGTATTTATTACATCCACACAATAAATAGTATGACTTATCATTTATTCCTAGTCTGTTTAATAATAATTGAGGCATTATATTACTGCCTGAATGGGTAGTTCTTCTTGCTTCTTGAAATCGATACAATATTAAGTACATATGGCTAAGTTGATGACACATGTTGTAAAACCGAAATTCTTTTCATTCAAATTCTAGTAAAACACAAGCCATATTAATATACAGCAATACAAAAATAGATTTCAGGATAAGAAAAGTATCTGTCTACGCCTGTGGAGGTTCTGCTATCGTGTGCGATCATTTACGTGGGCATTACTTTTGATAAAATATTCAACTGTAATTCAGAGATAAATCAGATCCATTCCAGTACTGAAAAGGTCTGAGCTTCCGTAGAACCTACTAACCTCCTATGCTAAGAGTTAGAGGACTATTGCGGTACTGTAAATCTGAACCTTTCGATCATTAGGATACCAATAATACATCAGACCCATTATTGACTTTGGAGCAATCTTCTTCTGCTCTGATAGCAAACAAAGTTACCAATACACAAACTCACAATTTAACAACCTGCGAATGCACTATTCTTAAGGAAATACATTTTGCTGTTCAGTTCAGTCTTGTTTCTCAGTTCAGAGCATTGCTTAATAACTACAAATACCAATCGTCTCAATCGCCTGCATTCTACATATCCAAGAAGACATACAGCCGAAACACAGACAGTTGCATCCCGAAGAATTTGTTCTCATTGGGATTCCACGTCTTGCAGAAAACGACACTGAAAACAATTCCCATCTGTTCTATATGTGACTCCAATCGCCGTTTAATTGAATAATTAAAAAATATGCCGAATGCTATTTCTGGAGTTCTGAGGTATTTTAAGCCTGAACCAGATATACTGTTAGATGAAATTAAAGTCGCAACTGACAAATTAAGAGAAGATAAATCAGCTGGCATCGACAGAATATCAACAGAGGTCTTGCAGATTCTTAACGAAAAGGGGCAAAAAGTCTTGCACAAATTATGTCACAAGATTTCGAATACAGGCTTATGGCGAGAAGACTGGTCAACTTCAGTATTGCTTCCCCTACATCGAAAGGGTCAGAAACAGTCTGCTAATACTATTGTCTGATAGCCCTGATATTACATTGCAGCAAGATTATGTTGTATATTCTTCAAGCGGGACTACTACATCAAATAGCTCCAGAACAAGCCGGATTTGTAAAAGGACGGGGTCCAATTTTAAATGCGAGACAGCTTATAGAAGAGGTCCGAGAATACTCGCTACCGATGTATCTGTGCTTTTATATTACGAGAAAGCGTTTAATAACGTCTTTTGGCCCATGCTATGAACCGCTTTAGCAGAATTTGCAGTACCATGTCATCTTATCACTCTCGTTAAAAGCCTGCATGAAAATTTGGAGGCAGTCTTTAAAATCGATAACACATTATCCACACAATGTTTCAGTTGGAAAGGCGTTCGTCAAGCCTGCGTACTTTCATCTGTACGCTATAACATCTATAGCGAACTAGTTGTTTGGCGGCCTTTAGAGAATTGGAGCGGAGGATAAGATTGGTGGAAACTGCTTTTCAAGTTCTCGATTTGCGGAGATACTCTTCTAATAGCTAACAGCACCGGAGAACTTTTACAGTTACTTCAAAGACTAGAAAAAGGTAAGCCGAGGCTATGAGCTGAAAATGAATGCTAGCAAAAGCCATGAGTCCATCGAGATAACGACAATGGAAAACCTAAAAAAGTAGGGAACTTTGAAGTCGTCGAATAATTTGTGTGTTTGGGCTCTATGCTTCATAAGTCTGGCTCTTGCGAATTGGTATTAAGGCGGCGAATTGAAATTGCCCCCTATGCTATGACAAAACTAACAAAAATTGGAAAAGATCGAAATATCACTATGAAAACGAAGGTAAGCCTTGTAAACGCCCTACTTTTTCCCGTTTTTTCGTTCAGAGATCTGGGTAATCTATTCCAACGGCAAGAGAAAAATAGATGCATTTGAAAGGTGGGTCTGGCACAGGATGATGCGAGTTTCTTGAACGGCTAGAAGAACAAAGGTCTGCATCTTAAATGAGGTCAAACCCGTAAAATGATTGTCATCGACGACCTATGGACCAACTTTTCGAACACATCTCTGTACATGACAGCATGAAAAAACTTGTTGTACAGGGAAAACCGAAAAAGAAAAGAAAATGTCGCCGCTCCCGAACTAGGTGGACCAATATAATTTGGAAACTAACAGAAACAAGTTTCATTAAAGCAGCGCCCCAAGCGAACGATCGACAGACCTGGAAATCAACTGTTAAATGAATAATGCAGAGATTAGAAGATAGCCTTATTCAACGTCAACATCTACCGTAGTCACATTATGTCAGTCACATTATGACGTAGTCACATTATGACGTGGACGAAGAAGACGTAACTTGTTCACTTGGATAAAAAATTATTCAGTGTAAACTTAAATAACGTGTATCTACATGAATTACATTGTGATTGTTGTAGCAAAAATTTGCACCCAGGGTTCTTAAAACTCAATATTTTTGGACATAAACATGAAGTTATTCGTTTGCTTTCCAGAGAAAGCCCTAACTAATGCACTGGGTATACTAGTACAGAGACGGACTGTTATAGATATTGTAAGGAAAGGAAGTTTTCGTCGTCTTAAAATTCTCGATATTAGACTGTATAGATTCTAAATAGTTTGATTCTTACAGGGAATTCTGTTTGAACACTTTTAAATCAGTAAATGAAAGATACAATATAATTGATGTCTTAAATTTTTCAGATTCTACTCTAGGGATTGTAAGTAGTTTAAATCTTAAATTGAATAATGTTTCAATGCTTAAAAAGTCAATAAGTAAATCAATTATGGTTAGTATTGAAATTAATTGGCATCCAAATTTTCAGTCCTAATTTTCAGTCATTCCTTCATCAAATTTATTGTAGACGGTTTTAATTCTAATTTATAAAACTCTCTTAATTGTTAGTTTTACACACAATTATTTAGCAATTGACCTTAACTTCTCGGCTCCCATTCTGATGTGTGGGCTTTGCCGAAGCCAGTAGTTATAGAAACTATTGTATTTTCTACAGCAGAAATTTCGTATAAGATGAAACCGAGAATGTTAATTTGCTGAAGAAAAGATACACTGAACAGGGTTGTCCATTTAGTGCTACTTTATTCAACATTTATCTGGCTGATTTTAAGGTCTTGAGGAAAGGATAAGCGGGTGGAATTTAAGTTGGAACGAAAAGGATGTGGTCTCTTACTGATGTTGATGACATAGTATGTATGGCTAGTAGAAAAGAAGAGATGGATTTAATGATAGAAAGAATGAAGAGATATATGGATTGGAAGGGATTACTAGTGAATGAGGAGAAAAGAAAAGTGATGCAAGAAGGGAGGGGGTGAATGTAGAAAGGATGAGTGTAGAACAAGGGGATGTGTAATTGAAAGAGTGAAGAAAATTAACTATCTAGGATTTGGTTTGGCACAAAATGGAAGTTTTAAAGAGCACATGGAACAAGTAACAAAAAAAACTAGAGCAATGATAGATAGAATGAAAATGGTATGGGATAGAAAGTTTTGGGAATCGGTAAGGATGAGGATGAAGATAATAAATATATGCGTGAACTGTGAAGGCAAAACACAATTACGTCTTCTTGCTTTGTAGCGGGGTAACGTTTTTAAGGCGAAAATAAACAACTGGATAACTGGAGCGAGCATCAGAATGGTTGTGCTCATAGAATACAAGAAAATTTTATGGTATTAAATAGTTTAATGAAAAGCGCATAGAAAATCGCATCTGAAATGAATAGTGCTCCGATGTAAGTTTTTTTTTAATTTATTTTGACCAAGGAAGCTGAATAAGCAGTATATTATTTCATCTTCTGTTAATAACGTATTAATTGAAAATAAGATCTTTCATTGGAAAATAAATCTACATTCAAGTTTAAAAATGATAGCCGCACTAGATTTTATTTTTTAGTTAGTGAACCAATTCAGATTTAAACTATACTTTAGTATAAATAACAATTTCTTTGTTTTTGGGTAGTTTTTATATTTATTTCCGAATTCGTGGAAAATTAAGTTGTATGCGCATTAGTATTTTCGCCCACAGATTAAATTTAAATCGATATTTATTCTATTCCAACTCTATATTTATTAAAAGTTAAAATAAATTATTAAAACTTATTAGTTTGTGGTTACTTATTCAAATTTTTATTTAGTTCTTTTATACGGTAATGATCTAGAATCATCTGGTCCTGGTGCCGATTTCGTACGGTACGCGGACGATACCACAATTTTAGTTACAGACGACTAGAGAAAAATAGATTTTTAGGCGTGCTTCTGCACCTAGGTCTGTGATCGATGGAACATACAAAAATTTTAGCTACCAACATAGCGACGAATATTTTCATTCTGAGATTGTTGAAACCATTAACAAACAGTGATACTCTAAAAACATATCATTCTTTAGTGGCGTCCGTGATAGTGTATGCACTGATATGTTGGGGTCACTGTGCATGGGCTGTAGGAATATTTAGTTTACAACGACGGGCCGTAAGAATATTGGCTAATCTCTCCTACCGTAGCGATTGTCGAAACGCTTTTGTGGAACTTAAACTTTTAACTCTGTTCTGTATGTACGTTCTGGGCTGTTTGCTGTATGCATATAAAAATAAAAACAGTTTTAACTATCCTATACATGAACATGATACGAGACACTCGAAGCATGTAAAAATTGATTTTCTTAGATTAGGAAAAAGCACAATTGGAATTAACTACTATGCACCTAACTTATTTAATAACCTACCCGAGTATCTTGGAGTTCCAATTTTTATAAATGAAACAAGAGTTCCAAATCTCAAACTTAACTTTATTTAAAAAGCTGTGAGGATTTCGAAGTGATATCCTCCTTATTCAAGCAACATTTACTAAAATTGTTGTTTATGTTATAACAATGTATTAAACTAATAAGAAATTAGATGATAATGTTTAGCTGGCATGTTTAGCTGGATATAACTAGAGTCGCAAGACCCACAATCCAATTCCTAAACACCACATTTTTATATTCTTTTAACTTTAGTAAACCACAAAATATTTTTTTAAATAACAAACACTCGGTACCCAGAATACAAAAATGTGGTGTTTACGAATTGAATTGTGGGTCTTTCAACTCTAGTTCTATTGAGATGACGAATAAAGAACATTTTTTTAATAACTAAGAGAAATATTGTAATAGAATGAAAACATGTATTTAATGTGAACACTATCGGCTCCTTCCACCAACGGCGGAATGTCTACCTCGAGTTCAGTTGTAGACAATTTCATGGTATGAAATATCGAAGAATCGGTAAGGTTGCTTCTGTTGTGGTTTTTTATGAATTTCGTGAAGAAAAACGCACTTGAACAT
>WYDF02053805.1:0-25334 GCA_009867245.2 Adranes taylori
AGCTGTTGTTTCGCAGTCTGCCTTTAGAATATCAGTGCTTATGTTGTCCATTCCAGGCGCTTTTCCACTCTTGCACTGCTTCAGCGCTTGGATAATCTCCGCCGTTGTTGGAGGATTGGTGTTCACCCTCAATTCCTGTACTTGTGTGGCTGCCTGCTCTTCTTCGACTCCTTGTTCTCCACTGTTCAGCACTTCCTGGAAATGTTCTCTCCACCTTGTAAGCTGGTCATTCTTCCTGCCCATTCTTACTTTTCACTGGCCTTGCCTGGTTAAAGTGCTTATTGGAAAGCATCTTGGTTGTTCGATACAACTCCTTACTGTCACCCCTTTTTGCTGCATCTTGTGCCCTTGCGGGTAGCTCATTGACTTTGTTCCTCTTAATTTATAAATTAAAAAGGTAATATTACAAATGTAATATTGGAAAGATCAGAAACACATGTTCTAGTTACTTAAAGTACAAATGTGATCAACAAAGTTTAAATGAATTTGTGTAATGTAAAAGTATTCTTTTTCACTATTATATTTCACTGCCGCGTCAGATATAAGAAACTTGAGGTTTCAGTTATATTTCAGTTTCATTCTTTGCTGCTCATATCTTGAGTACTTTATACAATTTGAGCCATATTTTATCTTTAGTTGTATTTTCTACCTTCCATACATCATATTGTACACAGATGTGATTACATGAAACTTATTCCGTATTGATATAAATAAATGGACCCACATTTGAGAGTACTTGGAAAGCTTGATGACGTTACTATTGTCATTGCCTGAAAGATCATTCTTTTCTTTATTTAGAAAGAAATTACAAATCTTCAATATTAATAAAAAAAAAAGTATATTTTTGATTTTTTAAATTTTTAAAAATTTTCATTTTACGACAAAATTATTATGGCTTTCGGAAATGAAGCTATATATAGAAGAAAGTCTTGAGATATAACTTCTGATGGCGGATTGTAGTAATAAAAAAAAAATTTACTGTTGGGTTAGTGAATTGGACATTTACAGCTACACATTCAAGAGGTTGAAGGTTTGTGGGAAGAGGGAGTATTGCTAGCGTAGTAGGAATGGATTGGTAATGCAACACCCATGCTATTGCGTTGGTAAACTCGGTAACTTGACATATTAATATCTTATCTTCCCTACTGCATCCAGACCTTAAGTACTCAGGTGTACCTCCTTCCGCGCTTATCCATTTGTACATATCATGTCATTATACCTGCTCTTTCCTATTCTTTCCTCTCTCTATCTCTCTCTTATCTTTCCACATCTTTCATTATTTCTTCTACCTCATTATTTCTTCTATCTTCCTCATATCATCCAATGGAATGATCTGATAAGACGATCATATCCATCCTGTTATTCTATCCATCCTTATCATTCAATGACCATGCTATCCTTTCATATGCTTTTTATCACCTGATAAAACAATCATTTCGATATGCGCCATTTCTAACCTCATACCATCCTGCCCAATATACTCTACGATAATAGCATACTTCACCATCAAACTTTACCATTTCATCTCAAACTTTAGCATTTTTTAACCCAGTTACCCAGCATTTATACCTATCCTGCAATAAAGCAGTCTTTCACATTCTGCGCACACTTCCATCCTATACTTTCATAAAAAGTACCTAGTTTTTAAAACAAATCGTCCCCTCGTAATGTTTATTATTCCAATACTGTGAATCCAAATAATTAATATTGAGCAGGTATATCAGAAGCTCTTTTTAACACACATCTATAGGAGAATGATTAGAAAATACTTATTAGTACAATCTAAAATTCTCAATTGGAAGGCTACATACTTCAAAATTGGTTTTGAAATTACTGTAGTACAAGATTATGTTTTTGATATTTTCTTAATGTATTGTGTACAACCACCATTTTTTTTATCTATTTAAAAAGATTAAAAGCTTCTAAAATATATGTATTTATACAATTCTGTTATTTAGATTCACTGAAGAAGTGTACCCACCTTTAGGTTCAAATGTAGTTACTTTTTTTAATCTGGTTACAAAATCTAGTTACTTTTGATCTAATAACATCTAATGCTAAAAAATTTAATTACATTTTTCAAGTTCCAAATTCCCACTAAAATCCCGGGCCAGAAATATCCTACAAGCAGTCTTAGTGGATTTTTAATGCCCCCCAGCTATCAAATTCCAACGGAACTGTCAAAGGACGTCTGTTTTAGCATAAAATTTTTGTACAACCCTGGTACATCTTTTAGACAGTTATTTATATACCATCTCTAATTACTCTTTTGAATCTAATTACTTTTAAACAATCCAGTTAGTTACTTTTATCAAAATTCTAAATCAGGGAATTACCTCCGGTGTGCAGATTTGCAATTAAAATTTCGCGCCAAATTACAGACCGGAAATACTTACGTCTTGGCTGTCAAACACGCAAATTTATGATAAACCCCAGAAATGACCCAGCGTGACGTCACAATGAAGTACAATGAGTTGAGATAATAACTTGGCGGGTTGATGGGTGCCTGGAATTGGCAGTCTCCAACTAGTACCAAATATTCGAACTGTTGAGTGTATTGAAGTAAGCATAATCTGGATATCACATTCTTTAAAATATTCAATATATAAATATTTACATGTTTTACAATGAAAACATCCCCGAAACCGAAACTTTTAATTATAACAAGTTTTGGAAAACAGACAAGCGCCCATCTTTAAACGAGCGTAGCATTATTAAGGTAAAGCACATTTAGTTTGATACTCGTTCATCGCGTTCCGGCATGTGGATGTGGCTTTTTCCGGTTTTAATTGCAATAGATTACACTGCAAGAGTTATTTTAACTTTATTTGCTACGATAATAGCTTCATTAACAAAACGCTAAAGATCGTTGCCGAAGCGATCTACAGGTGGGTTTCTAACTTTCGCTAAAAAATAGATTAAATGCTGAGTGTCGGTGTTGTGATGGTGTGATGATTACAGGTTTATACATTGGTGATTTATTAGGATTCCTTTACTTTATTTTTATTCTTTTATATATTTGAAGTATTTGTGCTTACTTTTATTGTAAGAAGAATTTAATTTTACCAGCGTAACCAAATTGATTATGCTCGCAATCTTGATCATATGAAACTCAAGAGACTACGAATCATCAGATACTTGATCAAAAGAAACATAAAATTTTTATCAATTGGAAGTGTTTGTTGTTAATGTTGTCACTATAGTTTCAACCCTTTCGAGCCATCTTCAGACATACAGACTTTGGTTCTGGGCTTTGGACTTAATGGGATTAGACTTGGTGGAACCGAATCCTTCGAAATCGTTGTCTGGTCATTCATGTATTGTTGCTCCCGTTTACGTAATTGTTAACTCTCTCCCATTGTACCTTACCAGCTAAGTCCAAACCCTCGTAGACCCAATATGGTCACCTAAAACACCATAATAATAGGAGCCATATGAACCATAGAGCCCGTAATTTGTATGTATGAAGATGGCCGGAAAGGGTTGAAAGTATACAATGCTTGACCCAAACAATCTATTCAAATTTTTATGTTTCAATAGGGGCACATTTTGTCTTATTTTTCACGTCATCATATCTTAAGATTGATTTTACAGGTATTTGTGTTCTAGTTTTGACTTTTAAATGACATTTTACTGAAAAGGCTGAATGCGTGATTTAAATGCTTTTTTCAGTTTCACCTTCATATCTACAAGTATAGAATTATGGTTTAAGCCAATCAATATCCACTTCAGGATGAATTTTTGCAGGAAAGCGACGATTTATCATTACTCAACACTCTGATTTCGGACTGCATTACCACATCTATGTTGCGGTGATGTCCAAGTGTTAAACCGTCTGAGTGGTAGCTGAAAGAAATATTTGGGATGAGAAAGTCTTCCTCTACGCCGAATTGCAACACTCTACCTCCACGATGATGTCTCTATCTAAACCCAAATTCGCTATTTGACCATTCACTTTTTCTTTATCAACTTTTAGATTATCTTCCATTATGCCGATTAAATCCCGTGGTTTTCTTAATTTTAAATCACATTTTATGTCATCATAATATATTTCAGGGTCTTCTTTGTCATGTTTGACAGTAGCTTCATATATCTGAATAGCATTCATATTAACCGAAGTTCAACAACATAATATGATCTAAAATGGGCACAAAATTCTCTAAAGCTCCATTAATTTTTCATTCAGTATTATAGCTATCCCATTCCCAAGTTGGCTATCAATATTTCCTGAGTAGTACATAGCGTCACTCTTCAACTTAAAGCTGTGCGTTCTTAAAGCTTCAACTTAACACAGCATACACCTAGCATCTTTTAGGGTCCGCGTGGAGGACTAAACTTTTCCGCGGAGTAGGAGATTTTGTGCTCCAGAGGTAATCTCTCGCGTAACTCAGTTTTATGTCCATGAGCTAATGAGAAGAGAGCTAATTGAAAAAATTATTTATTAGATAGACGTTCAATAAGTAAGAGTGGGAACAATCACTTATTTTTACGCCAGGTATGGCCGTCAGAGAAAGCATCATCAAAGATTCTTGAGAATAAATTAGAAAAGAATTATGGTATAATAGGAATAGTAGAGATATGGGTAGAAGAGAATAGATGGGAAATAATGTCTGACGATTATGTGTAGGAGTGACAGGGGGCAAAGGGAAGACGCATTACAGGTAGAACTAGTGGAGGGATAATATTGGGCATAGAAGATTATATAAAAAATTAGGAAATAAAAGGATTTGAAATTGATGGTGTGATAGGAAGAATGTTAGAAACAAAAGAAAGGAATTGGTTGTTTATGATTATATATATATATATATATATATGAATAAAGGATTGAAGGAGTGTATTAATGCTATTTGAGAGAGAGAGAGAGAGAGAGGGAGATTGGATGACTGGAAACAGGAATATGATGGTGTAGTATTATTGTGAGATTGGAATGCGAGGGTAGGAGAACATCTCAATATCAATGTGTAAGAGAATGGAGAAATGATAGAAAGAAGATCTAAAGATAAAGTGTTAAATGCGGAGGGGAAATTGTTACTAGAGTGGACGGAGGAGGATATGTGTATGGCAAATGGATGTGTGGAAGGTGACTGGGTGAATGAATTTACTTTTAGAGGACATGGAAAGGGATCAATAATCAATTACATTATTATGAACGAGAAGGCAAAGAAAGCAGTGGAATATATGAAGGTGGGAGAGAAGATAGAGTCGGGCCATTTTCCTTTGGAAGCAATATGGAGTATAAATTATAATACCAATAGGCAGAAGAGTTGAGTAGGAGAAGGGTATGGCTTTGTGGAAGAAAATTCAAACAAATGAATTAAAGCAGAGGAAATAAGATTAGCAGAGAGGATGAAAGAAATATAGTGGCAACATGTGGAAGGCGTGGAAAATATGATATAAATAGTGCGGGGTGAATTAAGGAGGATGAACAATGGTGCACAGAGGAAGAAAGAACATGGTATATATGATAGAAAAGGGGAGCAGATAGAAAGGAAAGTTAGAGATGCATTGAAGAAAGATAGATCTGGAAAAGAAGATTAGAGGGAATATTCGAGGGCGTAGGATGAATGGAGAGAAGAGGGAAGAAAGTGTATGGTAGAAAAAGAGAAGGAACAAGAACTGTTATAAATGGTCTAAGAACGGAGAGGGAGGTATGGCAATATTTGAGGAATAGAAATACGGTAAATAGTAAAAAGGTGAGAGAAAATATAAGTTTACAAGAGTAGGAAAAAAGTGCGAGGAGAATCTAACAGAGGATGGAATAGGGGGAGTTAGTGCGGTAGAGAGAAAATTAAGCAGGGGGTCTGTGGCTATGGATATGGAAATTACAGTAGAGGAAGAAATAGTGAAGAAATAAGTGTAAAAGGTGTGAATTTTGAGTAGAGGAAGGATAAGAAATAGGTGAAATAAAGGAAGGGGAGCTCCGAGACCATACAGAATACCCACAGAAATGCAACGAAGCACACCGAAGTACTTGAATAAAGATAGGCGTTAACTGGGCGTATGAATTCAGTATAGGTGGGTAAAGAGTGCATTCAGGAGGATTGGGGAAATGGAGAGATCGTTCCGGTATATAAAAGAGGAAATAGATGTAAATAATTATAGGGACGCTACGATCATGAATCTATACATGGAGATGAAGAAAAATAAATGTATCAAAAAACTAGACGGGATTTGTTAGAGGGAGAGGGACAATGGATAATGTAGGAGCAATTAATTACATTATAACAGAGGATACACATAAGGGAAGAAAGCTGTACATATTACTCATAGATCTAAAATCGGCTTTTGATAAAATTGCCAGGAGGAGGTTATGGGAGAATATGGGGGAAGTAGGTATTTTTGTGATGCTATCAATGGGTATAAAAGGACTATATGAAGAAACAAAAATAAGGGCAAAAGTAGATGGAGAGGTGTCTGTGTAAATAACGGAGTTAGGCAAGGATGCTCAATCAGTGCTAGTTTCTTTAACATGTATATGTCAGATATGGGAAGTGTATTGAAGAGAGGATAGATGGGAAGTGTGATGCTTGGAGGTGAAAGGACATGGTCGGTAAGCTAAGGACATGGTCGGTAAGCTAAGGATATGGTCGGTGATAATATTGTGTGTATGGCGGGAAACAGAGAGGAAATGCAAAAAGTAATAGATCAGGTGAATAGATGTATGGTAGACAGGCATCGAAATGAATGTGGGTAAGACTAAAATTATGGTATACTAAAGGAGGAAGAGAGAGTAGAAAGGATATATTTGAGATAGGTGGAAAGGTGATTGAATGCGCCAAGGAATATAAATATTTATGTTGAGTAGTAGAGGAAGTGTAAATGGTCATATTAGTATGGTAGTGAAAAAAGGTGGTGTAGCTGCAGAAAGATTGGGAACTGTATAGAAGGAGATGTTTGGAGATTCATTTTAGTATATGAAGCGGAAGGATGGGCGGTGAAAGGGATACTGGATATTGAAAGGATGGGAGTGAAATATATGAAGAGGTTATTGGGGTTAGGAAGATGTTACCTACAGAAATTATACTACAAGAGTTTAATGAGTGTAAAGTTTGAGTAAAATGTGTCAAAAAATTAGTAAAGTTTGAAAAAATGTTATGATGGGAGACGAAGGAAGAATTGTAAAAAATGTCTATATAGATATAATGAAAATAAAGAAAAAGAAGAAGAGGGACGTCAATAGGTGAAAGAGCGTATAAAGATGTATGAGAAGTGTAGATGGTTAGTGAGTGAATAGTACACTAGGGTGAGAGGTGATCTGAAATGTGAAATGGTAATCAAGCGAGCGTTGCTGAATGTAGAATTTCAAGAGAGTACTATGAGCTTAATAGAGAGCAAATATAACAAGATATAATGAAATCAAGGTAATAAGGATGATGCCAAGGTATATGGAGGATTAGAGAAGTATGAGAGAAAAACAGATGATTGCTAGATTTAGATGCGGGAATGAGGAAAGGAAGAACATGTATTGAATGAATAACGATGGAATGAGATGTAGGTTGTGCGGCGATGGGGAGGATTCGTGGGAACATTGGATGGGTGAACGTTGGGTTTGAGAGAGTGCAGGGAATGGAAGAGGTGAGCTAGAATATATGTATGGGACAAAGAGGGGAGGGTGTTAAAACAATGGAATTAGTTGTGAGAGAAATAAATAACAAAAAAACTTGATCGGGTAATATTAAGGGGCAAGGAAGGATAAGGTAATAATTATATAGATTGTTGTTTTTATTTAAGACATTGTTAATTATTTTGGTTTAATGGAAATAATATTGTTTTGTTAAATGCCAATAAAGGTTTTTGTAATTGTAAAATACGTAGTAGGTGGAACAACATAAATTGGATTTCTCATTACGTTCCTATTATTCTCTTAGTACTATTCTATTCTCTAAGTTTTACTTTAAATTATTAGTTTCATTACGTTTAGAGTACGCAATTTTTCCTGTTCAGAATTATGTCAGGGGTACAGAGGTGAGTACGTATTAATTTATTTATATAGTTTAAAGGAAATAAGACCACAGTAGGTTAATTTCTAATTAAATAATGTAATTTCCAATGTCACTAATTTTCATTTAAACATAAATTAACAATCGATTAACTTTTGTATTTATATTTATTTGTTGTTTAATAATAAAGCTTTACGGTTATTCTGAAGATAGAACCAATCAGAGTGGCACTGCAATTTTTTTATGTATCCCCACCGTACCTATTTGTATTAATTCCTCGTAGATTCCCTTTGTAAATTAAATTTTACTTGAAAAATATTTTATTTATTTCCGCCTAGAAGGAAAACTCTGTTGTATTAAAATTTCCATATATGCAATTCAAATAAATCATATTAATCATTGGCTTTAATCAAGTAACGTGCCTCAACTTATTAATAAGTCATCACGTGTATTTGGCTATGCATATTCTTTAACCCCCAATTAATGATTCATAACTGCAATTTATAATTACGTCCAAACTTAATTTTTGCTTTCTCATTCCGGTCGGATTGGACGGGTTTTATCTGGAAGTAAAATTTATTTATCCAGTAAGGGCTCACCCTTAACGTGACAATATCCATTTCCAATCTACTTATCTTTTGTTCTATATGTACTTTACAAACTTCAAATAATCCTCGGGCATTCCATGTTGCCATTCTCAATTTGGATTTGAAAATTCTCAGCTGACAGGGAGATTCCTTGCATCGCGTCTCCACTTAAGAGTTTCCCCGAACTTGCGGCCATTCGCCTTCTTTTCTTCTTCTTCTTATTTTCAGCGAAGATTAGCGATACCTGTAGCAAAATCTTTTTTATTCTTATTAGGGTTTCTATGTTCATGTTTGTTCAATCCCTAATATTTTTCATCCCGGACATTTGTCTTCTGCCTGGACCCCAACTTCCTTTTGATAATAAGATGTAGTAGTCAGTATTTAATATTTCTGAGTATATGTCGAAAGAATGATGTTTTTCTATTGTCTTTAACAATATTTATAAATTCACGCTCCAGGAGATCCTCAGCATTTGGCGAAACACCCACATTATACTTTACGGAATCCAAATTGCTCTTCTCCCATGTTTTGCATTTGGTGTATATGCAAAGATGGATCATGTTTAGAAATATTTTTAGTATGTGAGACATAAGGCTTGTCAGTCTAAATTCGTTACATGTTTTAGGAATCCTTGTTTTGGGAATAGAGATAAACGGAAATTTTAGCTATGCTTGTGGGATATTTATTGTTCTATATATGTTGTCAAACAGTTTAGTAAGAATGGCCAGATTATCTTCTTCTATTAATTTGACGGTTTCTGTATAAACATTGTGGGCCCCGGGTGCCTTGCAAATTTTGGTTGTCACAATTGTGTGTTTAACTTTCGATGCCAAAACGTCTGGTGTCCTTTCCGTCTGCGCTTGATTCGTACATACTTTCATATCATTAAATAGATTTTCTATGTATTTTTCCCACTCTGATGTTACTTCTTCTAGATTGCTTTGAGTATTTGACTAATTGGAATTGAACTTTGCTTCCATATATACAACAGCTATCCAGATTTGGAATAACAAAAACCCAAGTGAAACGAAACATTTTTTATTATTTAAATTTGAAAGCCACAATCTTAAACTATTTTTCAACATAGTCACCGTTCATATTAAGGCATTTATTATAACGGTGCACAAGCTTATTAATTCCATCGTCATAGAATTTTGCCGCCTGAGACTTCAACCACTCATTCATGCCTGTCAGCAGTTCCGCGTCGTCATCGAAGCGCTGTGTTGCGAGCCAGATCTTCATGGTTGGAAACAAGTGGTTGTCGCCCGGCGCAAGATCCGGGCTGTACGGCGGATGATCAAACACCTCCCATCCAACAGATCAAATGATCCAACAATTGTCGAGTGCGATTGGCCGTGTGCGGGAGGGCTTTGTCATGAATAAACAAAACCTTAGAACACAATTTTCACCGACGCTTGGTTTGAATCGCTCTTAAAAATTGACGGTGAACCAAACAGAAGCAGCACAAACCGCACGCTACCACAATTGGATAGCACCACCTTAGTGTCAGATCGTAATGAGAAGGAACGAGGAACAGTGAAAGGGTGCCTAAGGGTAAGAAGGAAAAAGGGAGGAATGGATAGAAGGGCAGTAAAAGGGTGTTTGATGATAGATGAGAGGAAAAAAGAAAGAGGTGAGAAAAGTTCTAGGGCAAGAAAGACAGATGAATACATAAAGTCAAAGGGGGGATGGAAAAAGTAGGGAAAGAGATGTGGGCCGAAAGGGAAGAAGAAGAAAGGAATGTAATAAAAGGACTGATTTTAGAAAAGTAGGTGTGGAAATATATAAGAGAAAGAAGGGAGAAAACAGAAGTAGAAGAGATTAAGTTAGAGGAATGGAAAAAAAAAGTGTAAACAAAGCATGGAAGAGATAGGAGAAGGTAAGAATAAAGAGTGTATTTGTAGGAAATGAGTGGTGAAGATGAAGAAGATGTATCGATTGAAGAGGTAGAAGAAGATGAGGTTAGAGAAGGAATTAGAAGGGTGAAGAAGGGAGGAGCAGTTGGTACCGAAGGAATACCGTTGGAAGTGTGGGGGAATACCGTTTAGAATGACGAAAGACTGAAAGCGTTAACTGAAGGCGATGTGGATGGGAGTGCAGGAGATACAAAATTCTATGATGAAGGTACGATCACTAAGGTGGTGCCGCTAGTCTCGCCCCTTGCCTTACCACGCCAAAACGGAAGTTACTATCTGGATAGCCCTCGAATTTGCCCTTTTCTTGACTTTTTTGTAAATGTGGTGGTCGTCGTGTTTAATCTGAAGTTCTTCAATTTCTTTACAAGCTTATGCAGTCCATTGTTCTTTCGCCTCCCTTATTTTACTTCTTATTGTGTAGTATATGCTTCGATATTTATCTTTGTCTTTATTTCTATGATTTCTCCTTTTATTCATTAATTAAAGTATTTCTCTTGATGTACAGTGTTTATGTTTCCTATGTTGATATTCGTTATACAAGTTTTTTCAGTGTTAACTAGAATATTGTTCGTTGTCTTCGAGAGATCTTCAAGTATAAAGACGACGAGGCGGTAATTTAAACCAGATATTTGTAATGGGGTCATGTCTGCTTCTTGACAGAACTAATGAGTCTATCGCTTCCCCCCCCCCCCCTTCAACCTACCCCCTCCTTTATTCGTACAAAAAAGTTTATATATTTCAGCTAAGTTAATTGATATTATGTAAACAATCTCCTTGCAGTCTGGGTTAAGAATAAAAATGTTAGTTGTATATCACTACTAAACGGAATATCATACAAGCAAATAAAAGAACAAAAGAGATTTGATCTTGTTAGCGAGAATTATTATTGTTTGTTGGATCACGAAACAATCTAAAAGCCATCAATAGAAAATAGCTTGGTCTCTTCATTCTTTCTTTTTCGCGAAATATTACGTACTTAATCTATTTAGCAAATCGACTTTATAAGTCTTGGAGAAAATAATATTCAAGTTGTATTTATTTTCTTTTCATATAACGAAATGTTTCAAATTTTATAACTTAAAATAAAATTTGAACTTCCTTACTTAATTTTTATTTATTATATTACCGGTTTCGTAGTGAACATCATCAGGAAGAACTACAAAAATTTTTTTATACAATTTATAGTAATGTTTGCAATATTGGGGTTCTTTGGTTACTTTATAGAATATTACAAAATGTGAAGTATATTATAGAATTAATTACCGTAAAATAGGGTTACTTTGACTTCGACGGTTACTTTGACACTATTTGGGGCTACTTTGACAACGCTCCTCGTATAAGTGGAAAGGCGAGAATTTTTGAGGTTATCTTAATGTAAATATTTGTAGGCACCGTTTAATTGATAGCCGAAACACTGGGAACTGTGAGTGATTGGGGATTTCCCATGACCAAAGCAGATATACGAGGTGTGATCGAGAAGTGTATGAATAAGCAAGGCTGGGATGTACCACAGTCGAAAAATTATGTGCCGGGTGTTAATTTTGTAAACTCTTTTGCCATCAGAAATTGACTTTCCATTCATTTAGCTACAAATATTAACAAGCAGAGAGCATCGGCAGGAATAACTGAGATTTATGAAAATATTTATTATGCTCTAGCCACTACAAAACTTCATAATATTTATAATTATGCCGAAACAAACATTACAGATGATCCAGAGTCACTAAAAGTTCTTGTGCCACGACGAAGAAAACGAGTGGAGCAAGTACGAGAGCATTCAAGAACATCAATCAGCGTTATGTTTTGTGGAAAGACGGCAGGAGTTTTATTGCCGCCTATGGTTGTTTATAAGGCACACAATTTATATGAAAATTGGACCAAAGGAGGGCCAGTGGATTCCATACATAATTCCATACAATAATCATAGCGAATCAGGATGGTTCGATATGAATTTATTTGAACAGTGGTTTTTCAAATTGTTGCTACCGCATGTTAATGCCAATCATGAAGAAAATGAAACGGTCGTTGTTTTGGTTGACAGTCTGGCCTCACATTTTTCACCAGAAATGGTGAAGGCATCAATACAAAACAACATTTATTATAATGTGCTTTTCCCCCTAATGCCACACACTTGCTCCAGTCATTGGACGTAGAAGTTTTTGGTCTCATTTAAAAGCAATGGCGAAAAGTTTTGGATAAATGGATACAAGAATCCAAGCGTCAAGGAACTATTGCCAAGGAACAATTTCCCGTGCTCCTGCTAAGACTATGGACTTTTATAGCACCTAATATAAAATCCAATCTCCAGGGTGGTTTTAGAGGAACTGGCCTGTATCCATTTGACCCAAACGTAGTTAGAAATAAGCTTCCTTCCGAAGAAATCAGAACTGGTAGAATTTTAAACGACAGTTTACTTGAATTTTTGATAGAATCTAAGGGCTTTGATGAAAATAGATTGCGACATAAAAGAGGCAAGAAATTGATCATAAAGCCAGACACTCGTATTTCACTAGACAATTCCAAGAATCAAAGTGAGGCAGAAGATCTTCATCAAGCTACTTCTAGTACAGGTTGTCAGACAAATTCGATTTACTCTTCCGATGAAGACTTATAAATTTGGTCCCAAATTCAGCCTCCTCAAGCAGAACAGTGCACAAGAAAAAATAGGACAAGACGAAAACCTCTGTTCCATCTGCCTATATGACTTTCCGACATGTTGCAAAGGATTGGATTTGCTGCATCAATTGCAAGAATTGCATTTGCGGACACTGCAACAAGGGCACCAAGAATCCTCGGTTTGATTATCCAAGATGTGAGGATGATGAATGAAGATGTATGTAGCTTGATAAAAACCTGTATTTTTTAATCTTTAATCCCTTAAAAAATTGTAAAATAAATAAATATATTTTTTTGGTGCTCAAACTAACTCCTGAATAATAGTAATTAGACCTCCATTACAAAACAGCGTTATGTTAAATGTTTTTTGACAGAAAAAACATTTTTTTTATATCAAGCAGTGCTTTTAGAAAGCTGTTGCCTACAGGTCATGTTGTCAAGGCATCTATTGGTTCAGACAACCACTAATTTGTTGATTCGGAAAACTAAGAAAAAAGTTATGGTGGAAAAACTTCCTAAATTATGTCACAGTAGCCCCAGTTACAGTACATATAGATTGAAATAATTATTGTTTAAGAAAATGTCTTGTTTACTTACATAAAGAATTCGTGGACGTGATCGCCACCCCATCTTTCATACACTGGAAGTCCTTTGTTGTGTTATATTTTGTATAAAACAGAAGTTCAACCTTTTAGTTTTGACTGTCACCTTATACCTCGTCTATTAAATTCAATTAGCTAGGGTAAATTAATAAAACTAGCGTAATCTATAAGTCGCCGACCCTGCCTACCCATGAATTCCTACGACCGCTCTTGACTCACTTTTTCTCGGTGTTTGCCTTCGGCGCCGGACAGTTCCGCTGTGGACAGTTCCGGACAGTTCCGCTGCCGCAGCCTGTGGCCGCTCTTCACATACTTTTGGAAAAATTGTAATAGAGCAAAGCATCCCAGACTGTCTGTAACTTTAGAAATTTGTCTACGCACAAATTCGCCAACCCATAAATCCTCCGGACCTGAGTCAGTTGAAAACTGTTTAATTCCTCAAAATCGATTCAGTATATTCAATTATTCATATTGGCAAAATTGAAGTCCCATAGTCTTTATGTTCCCTAAGTTTCATTTTTTCAACTTTCATAGGAACCGAGATATTTAATGTAACGTAATTTTCTTTCAATGTCAAAGTACTGCTATATTTAAACGTGCGTTCTTGTAAACTCCTTTAATCGCTTAAATATTAAAAAAAATTTCGATATAAAAAAAAATTACACCAACAGTTTTCAAGAAAATTTATCGCAAAAGTTGCAAATCGACAAACACCCTGTGAATATTGTGGCGTTCTATTTTGGCGGAGAGGGTTGCTCCCCGATGTGACGTTGGTGAGAGGGGGATCTTTGTATGGGTTAGCGCAGCTGCCCCACTCTCACTTATTAGGTACTTAGATCGATTTATATTTATCAGTATGCGAGATATATACCCGCATCTCTATACTTCAGCTTCAGGTCGATCAATATAATATCAACAGCGGAGACACCCGAAATAAAAATTCGAATCTATTCGTTCATCCGTCATCATGGGAACGAACGCACGACAGCAAACCATATAAATAGCTGCGATTGCGTTGATACCTTCTTGTTAATTTTAGTAATCAGCCATCTTAATCTTGGATGATGTTGCAATACAAGTTAATTTAAATGTTATAAATACAGGGAGGGCCATGAATTCGTAAATATTTCAAAAAATTAGAATAAGAAAACTATTTGACTTATTTTAAGACTTATTTATTCAAAATATAGTCAATTAATGGGAATTTCATTTTTTTTTTAATAATATCATTTAAGTGACCACAGTCTCGTCTTTGGCATTCTTCTAAACGGCTACGGAAATTTTCAAAGAAGTTAGAGAAGAGATGTCTGCCATCTCTTCTGTAACTTTTGCTTTTAATTCAATTAATGTCTTTGGTTTATTTGTGTAGACACGATTCTTCAAATAACCCCCAAGAAGAAATCCGGTGCGGACAAATCCGGACTTCTGGGTGGACACGGGACGTAGCCTCTCTTCGAAATCAACTTGCCCGGAGACATCTCTTTAAGTACCGGCTGGTACTCGTTAGATGTGTGACAAATGGCTCCATCTTGCTGAAACCACGTGTTCCGATTATATTCAACAAATTCCAGTAGCTGTGGTGCTAGGAACTCCCGTAACATTTTTACATACTCAGTAGAGTTAACAGTTAACAGTACGGCAATGAGAATCTTCAAAGAAGTAAGGGCCAATAATCCCTTTAGCTGAAATTGCTGCACATACAGTTACCTCTGGCGAATGAACGAGCCTTGCATGTTTAGCTCTGGGAGTTTTACTGCACCAATACCTGCAATTCTGTTTGTTAAAGTGCCCGTTGAGTTGTAAATGGGCTTCGTCGATAAACAGGATGTTGTCAAAATTACAGAAAAGATCCAACATTGCATTGGCATACGACTTGCGTATATTTAAAGCATTAGACTTTAGTTTCTGCACTATCTGGATCGTGTATGGATGTAATTTCAAACTTGATCTCAAAATACGGCGTAAAGATGTGCGGGATATCCCTAATTCAGCCGACCGTTTTCGCGTCGATAAACCTGGATCCCGACGAACTGAATCGAAAACTTTCTGCACATCACTCCGAGGAAGTCCGTGGGCCGCCGCTTTGCCTCACATTTAGTGTCGATCCCGTCTCTTCGAACTTCTTTACCTATTTCTTTATTAAAGAAGATCTCGGACACTGATTTAAGTCGTGCAGATCATAAACGCCGTACAGTAATGAGCGAACTGTTGTTCAAATAAAATTGTTTTACACAAAAAGCGCGCTGTGGCCCCGTGAAGCGATCCATTGCGACTAAATTACCAAGGCCCGAAGATTTATTTGTTGTCAAATTCATGGCCCACCCAGTATTATTTAAAGTATAAACCATTATTATTAATCTTGCATAATGAATTTAATAAGTATTGTGTAATAAATAAGAAAGAATTTAACAAGTAAACGATTCGCTTAGATTTGGCAATCGTAAATGTATTAACATATGAAATTGAAGACATTGAATTAATTATTAATGTAACTAAATAAATTGCTTTATCTTGGCAAATTATGAAACGTATTTAAGTGTCATTTATAATATTGTAAGTAAGATAATAAAATAAGTAAAACAAAATCCAAATTCTTTAATTTGTAAAATAATTTAAAAAATATGATAAATTTTTTTTTAAAAAAGGTCCACTACCATGAAACCTTAATTCTGTACCCATTTAATTTTTTTTTTTAATTTCCAATGTATTTATTATTAATTGTACTAAGTAAATATTGTTACGTTGGTTATCTTTTGTAACTCATTCATAAGAGTATAACAGGAATGGAATAAAGTAATCACTTTTATCATATTTAAAATCAATATTTATCTAAAATCGATACTTACGTTCTGTCTATGAATGATCATATCGATTCATAGTAAGATCATTTATACACAACTAACAATATGTTAGAGCCTAATATGACAGGCGATCTATGAAAAGATAAATAACACTGATCAACAAAATTTATCTTTTTTGTTAACAAAATTTAACCGCGTAGCTTTTTTTGTACATAAATAGTCAATTTACAAAAATAATCAATTTACAACAGAATAATTTATAAATTAAAGAGGATGATTTATTTACATCTTAATAAAAACAATAAACAACCACTCACTTTAATAATGCATAGTCAAAGGCTAGAATAAATATATCCTTATATCCTTAGAATAAATAAGAACATAGCGATAATAATTTACTTACGACTTTTCAATTAGATTAATATTTTGTTAGTTATAGTTAATGACAATTTATTTCATGAATTATAATTATTTATCCAAAGTAAAACCTACATTATTTATTCAAAATAAAATCAAAAGAACCAAGATGTTCAGAGTTTCTCAATTTAGATTTATAATAAAATAATTCCTACTCACATTTATATTTCAGTCATAGCTTTCGCAATAAAAATGAAAGAGAAATATACGCGTACTTTAGATAAACTTTTCGTGCTGAACCTATTTGTCGGTCGATGGTGTCGACCCCTCGCATGCGTAAACTTCGAAAAGAAAGTTTATTGTGTCTCACTCTTATTCATTAAATGTTCCTTAATCAAATTATTTATTTATCTCGTTCCAATACATTCATCGCTGGTTTTAACCCGCGGCCTCCTCAATGTTTCCAGGCGTGTGACATAAGTATTGCATGTGTGTCTAATAAATCGCTTTTCCCCTTAAAGTATCTATTTAAATTATTTAAAGATCTTTACATTAGAATCCAAGAAGTGAATACATCTAATATATTTTTTAGCGATACAACTGGGAAAGCTTGCTTGTAATACAAAATTAAATAATTCATACCGTTGTAAGATGAATAGTTTTACTTAATTTACTTACATCTATAATTCTAAATCAAAATGCAGTTTTTAACGATTTTCTACTGAGCTATGCTTGAGGAATATCCCTTTTAAATGACCAGCAATAGTCTGCAAGCAATACAGTCTGTAATACAGTCTAAATACAGTCTGCAATAGTCTGTATTTGGATTCCATTTCCTTGATAACGTTTTTCATTGTTGAAGTATCCTAGTAGAATTGCTATGTTCGTCGCTTACAGCGCTGAGATTTTCAGGAAAGAACTTCAAGTGTGAATCAAGTGAGAAAATGTGTTTTTAGGGAAATGTTACATCCCTTATAATTTCGACGAAGTTGTGAAACTGGTTCTCCGTAATTGTCAAGTTTCATGCAGCTTTTTCAACCCCATTGAAATTTCCTTCATTCTTAATCCTTCATATGACCTACAAATATTTAATCCTACCTACCCTTATTTAACCTACAAATATACCCTCTTTTATTTTAACCTCACTGATCCTAAGGAATTTGTTCTTTAAGTATAAAAAATGGCCAACTTTTATTATCGTCTTAACATCATTTTTCATTAATTCGAGTTTGATGTGGGAAAATAAACGTATTCAAGATTTATAAGGTTTAGAATTTACGTTTCCTTTTTGTCCAAGAATCATATTTCTTTTCGGCCATTTTCTCTTAACAAAATGAGTTTTGCGTCCTTTGCTATCCCACTCGCATAGAAAACAACAAAACTTAGTATATACTTGTTGGAAAATACCAATTTTTGGAGAATTCCAAGAATACTGTTGGTATTGTATCTTTGATAGCAAAATCTTCACGTTGTTATACGTCTCTTTCATATGGACTACATAGGCAGGAGGAATCGAAGATTTCTCATTTCCAATATGAAGAAGCACGACATTTAAACTGAGCTTAGAGGAATATATAAACAACCTTCATTCATTAAGATCATGACGGTTTCCTAACTCACTCATAATGAATCACCATCAGTACAATACATTAAATTGCCTTCTGCGGAGAACAAGCCTTGAAGGCCTTATTCGCATCGACGATAAGAAGAAATTCCTTCTCAAAGAGATTCCAACCGTGTAATCTGGACGCCATCAATTCTGCCAAGTTAAAATTACGAATTAAATCATTGAGTTCAGACTAATTGTTTCTATGAGGTTCTATAGATATTGCACCAACATCTGGATCCTCAATATCGTCTTTCTCTGGACTTAATTGTAAATCTTCATCGCCGGAGTTTTCTGCATGTAAATTCCAATTTTGAGTTGGCGTTGGGATTGGAAGCTCGTCGCTGTGAGGCACAGGCTTAATAGCTAAAGGAAGTTTGGGATATTTAATGGTCTTCTTGGTCTTTTTTGTTATTCCAGCAATTTTCGTAATGCAGAAATAACAGCCGTGGAGTGGTCCGCTGGTTCCCTCCATACCATTGGAATTGCAAATAGCAATTCCAATAAATTGCAAATGGCAATTCCAATGGCACACACGTCATTGATATTATAACAAGTATAAATTCTAGTTGTACCTTTGCGCCCATTTAATATATTATTCTTTAATAACAGCATCTTTTGACTTACCTAAAACAAAAAGAAAACATACATCAAACATATTGAATTCCAACATTTAAACGTTACAGTCGAAAACTTTACTTGGTCATTGGAATTTTCATTATAATTAATTTTATTAAACAACAAAATTGCTCCATTTCTTTAATTGTTAATTTAATTTGAACCTGAAATCGATCAACTGGTTCAGAACATGAAATCACAATCATATCACTAATATCATATTGTCACGTTGAAAATTGTGACAAAGGATTGTGCAAACTGTATAAATACTTCCAGTTAAAACGTATCCAATCTGGCCGGAATAAAAGAACAAATGTTAAGTTAGGGCGCAGAATTGCCTTTCCATTAAACCAACCACTAAAGGCCAATTTACATGGAGCTAGTAGCTTTCCTTGTGAGTAGACAGTTACTGTTAAGCCTACTCGCATAGAGGTTGCTCCCCTGCACTCGACTGTTTACACGAGCGCTTAATTCGCCACATGCTGGTGCGACACAAAATGTGAAGAACGAAAAATGGTGCCTTCAACATCATTTTCATCATCGAACCAACGAAATATTATAGCCCGAATAGTGATAGAATCTTTGACTACAGTGATATGTGCTGAAATGAAAAATGCTGTTGAAAAGAAAAAGGATAAAAAGAAGCGTTTGGGTTAGAATGTGGTTAAAAAAATTAAATGGAGCAACAAATATCATCATAAAATAGATATATCACAAAGATCCCAAGGAATATAAAGTAGTAATGGTATTGACTGTTGACGAATTCGATTTTCTTTTGAATTTAGTTGGTCCAAAAATATAATGTGCGAGGGGAGCTATACCATCAAGAGTGAAGCTAGTAATATTCCTAACTTTTCTTGCAACAGGAATATCGTTCAGAATACTGTCGTGTGATGTGGTGGGAGAAGGTGACTGTACAGTGAAAACAAGAAATTATTGTAGTAGCTCGGACGCCCTATGGTGTCCTACTCGCATGATACGTTTACATAATGGCACTAGCTGTTTTGCTGCTACTGTGTACACCAAGTCACACGCTTGTGTAAACGAGTCTTAAGTAATGTTAGACAAGACACAGCAAATATGAGATTTTTATTTCTCATATGAGGGGCCCAAGATTTGTCCTGATCACCAATTTGACACCCGAAATAAATCACGGAAAATTTTATGATTTTGGGCAAAATTGTAAATTATATTAATTAAAAAAAATTTATGTTTTCAACTCTAAAACTTCAGGATTTTGTTATAATGATTTTGGCCCAAATTGTTAAATTATATATATTTAGAAAAAAAAATTTTTGATGAAACAAAATTTTAAATTTAAAAATTTTATAAAATATTTTAAAAATTATGAAAAAAATTATATTAATCAGATATATAGATTTTTTTTACGTATTTGAACAAAAAAAATTTCATTGTAAAATTTATAAAATATTTTATAATTTAGGCAAAATTGTAAATTTTTTATATTTAAAATTTGTTTTGTAATTGTTAAATCTAAAATTTCAAGATATTTTTTATAATAATTTTGGGCGAAATTGTTAATATTTAGAAAAAAAATTTGATGTAAGATAAAAAATTTAATTTTGCAATAATTAAATAATGTGTACACAACAGAAATTATTTGGATGATTTTCACAATTTCGGGGGATTTTAAGGAATCATTTGACTACAGTCGAAATATTTTTTCGACTGTAGTCAAATGTTTCTTTAAAAATCAATACCTTCCTAAGTTAAATTTCGCGTATATTTTTTAGTAAACATTCTTAAATCAAATTACTTAATTTTTGATGTAATAAAGTTTGAATTTTTATATAGCTCTATCTTGATGCAATGTGTTTTAAACACTATTTACGTGTAAATGATTATTAAAACTGATAAAATTAATCGCAGACATAACCTATGTTATTATCAAACATAAAACTACTTCAATATACTAAAGAAGCCATAATAGTAAAAATTTTTAGTGTACCAGTTTATTTAGTTTTAACGCTACAAACAACCAGAAAAATTATACCTTAACTAGTTACTTATATATCATAAAAGTTTAAATATTAAGAATAAAATGTTTTTGACTTTAACTGCTTAACTTACAGTTTATAGCAAAATACACGTTTAAGTTATCTACTTAAGAAACGTTTTCACTACACAAATATATATTTACAAATTTTTTTTACTGATTAAAATTTTATTTTATCATATTGTAATTAAAGACAATTTAAAGATGTTAAATAACTTTATTGTTAGATTTATTTTAATCTAATTATAATTATATTTAAATATTAATAAAAAAAATTCAGTATTAAAGCATTCAGTACTTGGCAATTAGTGACTTAATACCAGTTTCTAAACAAATTATTTTTATAAGGATAAGATCTCCAAAAAATCCAAACTACAAAAAATGGAATCTCCAAACTAGAAAAAATGGATTATATACAATTTTTGTATATAATCCATTTTATATAATCCAATGGATTATATACAATTTTTGCAAATATTATTTTTGGGCAAGTTGTAACAGTACTTTATTTTTTGACGAGTTGGCGATTAGCCAGTTTGATGTTAAAACAAAATGTTTTTATACATACTGCGTGAATTTTTTTAAATAAAAAAATTTACAATACAAAATTTATGAAACATAAAGTTTTTAAAAGTATATATGTTTTTAAAAACGTTAATATGTAAATCGTAATTTTTGAACTATAAAAAGTTTCATTAAAAAATAAAATATAACATTCATTAAAATATATTATTTTGAAAATAGAAACATGAATAATATGAAGTTCTTGTTACGATAATTTTTTCTTGGCAAATTATCGACAGTATTTCTTTCTTGCCGAGTTGGCAATCAGCGATTTTAATATTAAAACAAATATAATTTTTTTAAAACATTATTTGACTAAAAATTTATACAAATTATTAAACCATGTTTTTAAATATATAATTTTCAAAATAGATAATATGCAATTTTTGTCATTAAATGTATTAATTTTGGGCAAGTTGGCGATGGAACTTCTTTTTTTGCAAGTTGTCGATTAGTCAATTTGATTTTAAAACAAAATGTTTTTATACATACTGCGTGAAGTTTTTTATACAAAAATTTTACAATATAAAACTTTTAAAGTAAAAATCTTTTATAAATATATAACTTTTTTGAAATGTTAATTTTTATAAAACCCAAAATTTGTGAAACGTATTTATGGAACTAAAAATTTTCATTAAAATATAAAATTCTATAAAATATATAATTTTGAAAATAGAATAATTAACTTCTTGTTACTACACTTTATTCTTGGAAAATTATCGATGGTATTTCTTTCATGGCGAGCTGACAATCAACCATTTTGATATTAAAACAACAAGTTGAACCAAATATTACGTCTTTTTTTTTAATACAAAAGTTTTACTATAACATTTTTAAATGTAAATTTTATAAGTATAAATTTTTAAACACTTTTAAACTATAAACATTTCGAATGTATACAAATGAATAAAATATTAAATTTTTTAATATGCGTATATAATTTTTCAAACTGGAAAAAATGGATAATATAAAATTCTTGTTATTGTATACATTATTTTTGGGCAAGTTGGTGATGGTACTTCCTTTTTTTATTTGGCGAGTTGGCGGTTAGCCAATTTCATTTTAAAACAAAATGTTTTTATACATACTGCGTGATTTTTGTTTAAATACAAAAAGTTTACCATCTAACATTTGTAAAATAAAAAACATTAAAAAGAATACATCGTTTTGAAAATGTAAATTTTTAAAAATCGTCAATTTTTTAAACGTAATTTTTGAACTATAAAAATTGTCATTAAAATCTAAAATTCTTTAAAATATATAATTTTAAAACTAGACAAATTTATAATATTCTTGTTCTTATTACTATAGTTTTTTCTCCGCAAGTTCTCGGTGGTATTTCTATCTTGGTGATCAACCATTTTGATATAAAAATAAAATGTTTTGAAACATTTATCCAGTTTAAAATTTTTTAAATTTTTATTAATATAAATTTTCTATAAATATGTTTTAATTATTAATATTTTTTCTATAAATATTAATATTTTTTAATATATATTAATATTCTAAAAATATTTTTTAAAGTATAAATTTTTTAAAACCAAAAATTATAAACTACAGAAGTATTGAATCTATACAAATTAATAAAATATAAAAATTTTTAAATATATAATTTTCGAAATAGAAAATATGATAATATAGAATTCTTGTTATTATTTTGCTGATACTTGCGGAATATTTTTGCGAGAGGTAATTTCTTTTTTAATATAATTTTTTTATAATAAAACAATAAAGGTTAAACTGTAAAAAATTTAAATATACATAAATTATTAAAATAATAAATTTAAAAAAATATATAATTTTGAAAATAGAAAAAAGTGGATAATGTAAAATTTTTATTATTATGTATTTTATTTTTGGGCAAGTTGGCGATGGTATTTCTTTTTTTTACAAATGTGGCTGGTACCTATTATCACCAGACCACACGATATATTCGTCAATACATTTTATTCCGTGTTGTCTAAATTATAAACTCTAGTGGGAGGAGCAGATCACTATAATCAAAGCCGCACGTAGCGTAAAATAGAAAATATGACAGGAGCCGTAAAGATTTACTGTCGGGGTCGCACATGCTTATGAGTCGCGGCTTAAGCATGTCTGCTCTAAAGAATTAAAATTGGAAACTATTGTCCGTAAGCAAAATATCAAACTTTTGATCTACAGTATACACATTTTAAAATATAAAAATATAGACTTTAAATTATGTAATTATTAAATAAATTTTATATATGTTTTTAAATAGCTAAATTAGTACTTCCTAAAACTACTGCGTGTTTTAAAAGATTAACAATAATATTTAAAGGGGATATTTCTTTTTAATAACTAAATAATGACGACAAAAAGAATAAGTTGAATACGCAAGAGATGTCATTTTAATTTTGCATGTAGCCACATAGAGGGCGCAACTAACAAAACATATAGTTCCGAAATTAACCTTAGCATTATATTGACAAGTGTTGAAAATTTCGTCAAAATACAACCAGTGGTTTAGTCACAGTGAATTTTTACAGTTAGTAAGGCGTTAAGAAACATAGAATTGAATCCAAAGCATTTACGAGCGATAATTTTTTACAACATTCGAAGAAGTTTATCGCAACAACAATGTCTTGCCGACTTGATTGCTGTTTTGCAATCAAGTCACATCAATGCACAATTTGTCGGTGTTATTCTGAATTAATACTTGGATGTACAAATCTCAGCGATGATCCAAAGCCAGGTCCACCAAAATCAACAGTCGCCCAGGAAAACGTTAATGCTGTGCGCGAGATGATTAATGAAAATCCTGATGTAACATACCGGATGATGGAGAGTACCTTGGGCATTTCTACGACCTCAATCCAATAGATTTTACATGATGAGTTGGACATGAAAATAAAAAATATGTTTTGGATCCCGCACCAACAAATGGCGGCTCATGTCAATTGGTGCCGAAGAACTCGTTTCAACAGAGGCCGCTCCAAAAGTGTGTACAGTATGGTCAGTGGTAACGAGTATGGGATTTATTCTTATGAACCCGAGAATAAACGTCAGTCTACTGTTTGTGTGTTTCAAGATGAGAAGAACCCAACCAAAGTCAACCGTTCCCTCAGTGTGTCGAAAAGGATGGTCGCAAATTTTTTATCAAAATCCGGACATGTGGCTAAAATTGCTTTACAAAATCGAAGGATGGTAACTGCTGATTTGTACACAACTGTTTCTTTACCAGAAATAATTTCTCAACTGCGAAAAAACAACCCGCAGAGTCAGATCATCCTTCACCATGGCAATGCGAGTGCTCAGACAGCACGACAAACATTTGAGTTTTTGAAGCAACAGAGCATCGAATCGCTTGATCATTCTCCGTAGAGCTCTGGCTTAAGTACCAACGATTTTTTTATATTTCCCGCCATCAAGAATGTATTGCGTGGTCAAAGATTTCAATCACCTGAATGTGCAGTCGATGATTTCCATATGACAATTTCGAGCATACCCATTAATGAGTGGAATGAGTGCTTTAACAATTGGTTTGAACAAATGCAAAAGTGCATCGAGAATGGTGGCAAGTACTTTGAAAAACAATAAAGGACTGAAATTTAAACGTCTGCTTTCTGTTAACGCTATATGCAAAATAAAAAGATATCTCTTACAAGTCTCAGATCATCATCATCATCATCAAACAGCCTGTTTCTCGTCCACTGCTGAACATAGGCCTCTCTCAATAATCCCCAATT